>JAOWBN010180272.1:0-17142 GCA_028565015.1 Pinguicula moranensis
CGGCGGAGTTGGCTTCCGTCCCGGTACGCATACTACCTATGATACGTACAGAGAAAAAAAAATGTTTTCCTACACTTGTGCCAATTGAAAGCGTGTCACATTCACGTTCAAATCAAGACTCGGTGAACGCCAAAGCTTTAACCAACCCCATTTTTTCTGGACAAGAAAATTCGTTCTATCGCCCAATAAGTAAAACCCGAATAACTGTTGGGCCTTAACAGTTAGGCCTTACCTTTTGGGCCTTCATTGATATATCCATTTGAACTTAAACATGTTATCACAGGAAGTTTCTTTTTTAAAATCAGCAAATAATAAGACTCATAACCTTTAGCTCTCCAACGCACAACACTCATACAAACCTTTTTCACCACTAGGTCAAGAAGAACTAGGTTCACAGGGTAAGTTTTGGTTAAATTTAGTAGACTCAGCCCAACAGTAAATGGGCTCAGGCCCAAATTTGGCCCAATAGTAAATAGGTTCGGGCCTTGAGTGCGAGTGTTCATATATGACAACTTACAATTGAATGTGGGTTACTATCATAAAAATCTTAGTACCAAGTGATTGATTGTAATCCCACATTCTTTTATTAGTTAGATAATATTACTTTTTAGTACCAAGGTGATTGATTGTAATCCCACATTCTTTTATAAGTTAGATAATATTATTTTTTAGTACCAAAGTGATTGATTGTAATCCCATATTCTCTTATGAGTTAGATAATATTACCTTCCACAATCCGTGTGGGATATATTCTAACAGCCCTGTTGAGACTTTTTTATTTTATTTTATATTGTAGGCATGTGTACCCTACAATCAACATTTTATCCTCAAAACTCCATTGCTTTGACCTGGGCTAAACTTTGACTTCAGAGCATATCAGCTCTGATATCATGTTAAATTTAGTAGATCCGGCCCAACAGTAGACGGGCTCGAGCTCAGACCTGGCCCAATAGTAAATAAGCTCGGGCTTTGGATGCGAGTGCGCATATGGGCCAACTTACAATTGAATGAAGCTTACTCTCATAAAATCTTAGTACCAAGGTGATTGATTGTAAGCCCACGTTCTCTTATAAGTTATATAATATTACCTTCCATAATCCACGTGGGATATATTCTAACAGTTTTCTCCTCATTTCATTGTTTTTACAATTGCAATTTTTTTGGGTTACTGAAGTTCCTAAATAGAAACTATGCTAAATCTTTTCTATCTCAATAATAGAGATTATTGGCCGTTCTTCCCAGTTGCATTAATAAAAGTCGGTTAGATGTCCAAATTTGGTCAATGAGTCTGCCACAAATTGCCTTGCATGCCTAATCTGAGTTGCATTAATAAAAGACAATGCAAAGTGTGATTATAGTTACTTTTTTTAGTTAGTAGTCCAAAAATAACTTGATAATTAATTAAATTTAAAATTTGAGAATTCTTCTTTGCCAAACCCATCTAAGACGTTCTCTCAGGGCCAACGCCGTAACTATATTCTCAATTAAGTTGGGGTATGGAGGTCAGATGTACGCGGCTTTACCCTTATAATTATACAAAGAGGTCTTTAGGGTTCGAATCGCGCTGGATACAATTATGCTCTGACACCTCTGTCAGACCCCAACCTAGTTGGGAATATACTGGGTAACGTTGCTTTTTACCTCTGTGGGGATTAGTCGGCGGGCCGAAGGCCCAAAGGATACCCTGATCTGTGATTCTGAAACCCAGTATTCTGATTACTTATAAAAAATAAAAAAAATTCCAGCAACTTATTAAATAGAAGTACTGGAATTTAATAGAGTCATTTTGCTCTAGTCCATTATTAGCATCAAACTAAAAGAATTATCAATGATGCCTCTTCCAGCTCCATTTGCGATTGACACAACTATCAATATTATTATTGGAACCAAAGAGCTTAAGAGCCACTGTCCATCATCGTCGGAATACCATCTCCTATGGTAGTTTTTACAATTGTGTTTTTTATTTTTTTTATGGACAAAGTACCAGCTTACCAAAATTAAAGCTCACTACCTATCTTATCTAGAATCGTAATTTCGAACATATCATACGAGTTAGGACATCTCATCCACTCACTCAGCTATTATGAGATCACAGGGCAAGTTTTCTCCTTTACTACAAGCAATTTTGTTCGCAGTGAGTAGTGAGTGCGAAAAGTGAAACCGTTGCTTGAATAAAGAGGATTATTCAAAAGGTGGACGGGCATTTATTATTTAGCAAACCAAAAGAGTTCGTGAGGAAACAAAAAGGACAATGGTGGGGATTGGTATAATTATTATTCTAGAAAGTGAAAAAGATAGAACATTGAAAAAGGAGAGTAGAGATTGCTTTTACTTTCAAGATGTACAAGCGTGGGCCACTGCCCACTGTACCTTCCCAAGAAAAAATTAAGAAATAATATAGCGCAGGACAAAATAGCGCAAGACACAACAAAATGAATAATTATATTCATGTGTTAATTTTTGTATCAGTGTTCAACACGAGGGTATAATGGTAAAAATAGGTCTATCTTGAGCTGTCTTGCACTTTTCTGTCCTGCGCTATATCATTTTTCGGGAAAATTAGAATCTAGAGTGGCGTAAAATAGTTAAATAACAGATCAACGGAGTGGTTAAGATGGTATCGGGGAAATGATCACCCATCGGTGTTATGATGTTTTCATGTATTCTGATTCAGTTTCTCATTGTTACAGTTGAGAATATAGTGCACCGTGGGATTGAATTCTCTTAAGAATTGCATCTCTTAGGCTGTAGTAGGATTATAGTTGTTCTAATTCGCGGATAATTCAGGGGTTTATACGGTGAAATTTTTTTAATTACCCAATTGGTAAGAATTTTCTGGAACTACTCATGCACTGATTTTTAGTGGATTCGCTGTATGATAGCGTTGGATAACTGATGGATTCTCCCCCAAACTTTAATATTTTATGCATTTATGTAATTACCCTCGCAATTTAGGTATAAGAATCTAGAATTTGTCTAACCCTAATTTCTTCCCGTTCGCTTCTCTCTATTCTACCAAAGAAGATGGAAAACCTCCAGCCGGAATCGCCCAATGCCCGCTATAACCGCCATCGTCTGGTCATTGTCATATGGGAGGATTTGAAATACTCAATCTCAACGGTGTTGAACTTTGGTATATTTGGTATCCCCATAGTAGGAGTAGAGATATATGTGGATTCTATCCTGCTCCGATGGAAGAGCATTGCAACCGTTGCATTGAAGTGGATTTTACCCCTTTTCGAGAGATCACACCAATTACTATTCCCCCAAGACAGGAGCTTTATCAATGGGTATCAGTGGTTGTATATGCGAGGAAAGCGTTGGGATGAAGTACAGGATTCTACCGTGCCTCTACACGCTCAACTATGAGGCGCATACCATTGGTGCACCAGTGTGTCCCCTGCTCTTCATGTTTGCTAATGAGACCGAATTGTACGGAGTGAGCACGAAGTTTCTGAATTGTATCGAATAGATTTTGAATTCTCTCGTCACAAACGAAGGAGGCGGGTGAATTTAGTAGAATATATTTTCGTTATTTATACACGGTTATCTTGGAATTTGATGGAAAACCAAGGGCATTTTTGTAACTTCACACGATGGATAAAAGAAGGATTACGCAATCCGCCCATTTTGTGCGGACAAAAAATGAGGCGGAAATACTCAGTTATTCGGGGACCGGTCGGTCTGAGACGAAATCCTTCAGGCCTTGGGATAAGAAGTGTGCATGCACCAAACGGCGGGTAAGGCTCGGTTATCCGACATAATCCGCCCAGAAACATGCTACCAAACGCAACCTTAGTGTTCTACATCAAAATTTTGAGTTTGTTTCTCACTTTTTTTTCACTTGTCCTATATCTTTTTGTATTTGCTTTGCGATTTATTGTTGGTTGAATAAAGGCACCCACTTCACGACTTCTTGCCACATATGGGTTTGATCTGCAACAAGAATCGTAGGGGCCTTTGGCGTTCTATTAGGCATTGTACGGTTTGGAACATTTGGATTGCTCGTAATGTAGTTCATTTTGATTAGAGCCCTTTCAACGGGACAAAGGCGGTAGAGTTGATCCAAACTCAAACCTGGTATTGGCACACTGCGTATGAGAAGCCGCTGGCAGGATTTTTCATTTCAGATTGGATTCAACATCCTAGGCTATGTTTTCGTCTTTTATATTTTGATTAGCGTTTGCTACACTTCATAAGCTTATGCGTTACTCCATGTTATTTCACATCGTGCTTGCCATTTTTTACTATTAACAAAAGTATAATTACCCCTAAAAAAATCTAGCTAATTCATACCTAGTTCTTTTAGTGTAGGTAAATTTTTATTAGAATGATTCACCCGTATATGTGTGTACAAGAAATATTTACGAACACCAGTGCCTCTCAAAATCTAAACATTTGATCAAGGTACAAGAGTGGTTGGTCTAGAAGTTTTATTACAGGGCAAAAAAAATTATAGGGGGTAAACTTTTTTCTATTGCGGACAAAATATGGATAAATAAACTAAAAAAATTGTCGGCTAAAGAAATTAAGATAATAACATTAATTGTTTTAGTAGGAGGTGATGTGGTAGGCGAAAATTTTGGTAAGAGGCCTATTAAAGAAAACATGTTTACAAGGAGCCGTCACAAAGTCACATTTAAGGGAAAGCTTCACAGACCTCGGTGATCCCCTTCGTAGTCACTTATTCGAAGAGAATAACCTCGGCCGAACATTCGACGACTCTACGGGAAAATGCATCCACATACATTTTCCCAACAAAAGCCTGTTATAGCCCCCGGCAGGCCTTATCCACCTCGAACTCCCAGCCGAGGTGATAAGAAATGGTCCTACCATCCAACAACAAGATAACACGCAATGGCCACAATCCACAAATTGGCTAGACGGTTACCTATTACATCCTAAGAAAATGATCATTTTACCCCTTGTAAACTTTATAAATATGTTGGTTTTGCCAGTGTAATAGATAAGGAATTCCGAGAGATAAAAGTTGTGATATGATAGCTCTTATTCACACTCCCACTCGTGCACTCACACCACAATAAAACACTAGTCGTTCCGCCCCTCCGCTGCATGAGTTGTATAGTATGGATCAAATGAAACTTATCCTTGGTCACAGTATTTGTGTCATCTATGGGGACGTTTCTCATACCCATTGAGAGACTCTTCCAAGTTAACAAACCTAAGATGACAACCGTTGTGGGAAGAGATGTAGATCTCATGTCAACAATAGAAAATGAGTCACGATGGGTGAACCTCTTCGGCACTTTCTCGAAAAAAGGAAAAGACCAAAAAAAAATGACAAAAGAAAAGTCAATCTCTCGCAAGGGGGGGAAAGGGGACCATCAACATAGCGACATAAGCTATTTCCTTTGTCATTCTGCCGTAACGGTAGATAGCCCTGATGAATTGGAGGGAACCCATATGAAAGATTCTGATGAATCTGGGTCTTTCGATGATAAGCCCCCTCCTCGAAGAGACTTTGAATGGAAACATGGGTCAAATGGGAGCTTATGGCGCAAGAAGAAGTTCTTGGGAATGAAAACCTTGGGGAATACGGAGATTCAACGATGTCAGACACTACATTTTGGATCCACAGAGAATGTAGGAAAGCTCAAATTTGTCATCTCCAAAGAAAATTAGAGTCCTCAGAGAACACTTCATTCTCAAAAGAGGTTGTGGTAGCCACAGAGTACATATATCATCTGCCAGAGAAAACTCCCACCTAAAATGGGACTGGAGACACCAGGTTCATGTCACTGATTTCAGAATTAGATGGAGTTCACTTGCGAGTCTGAAGCTATCACTTGCTAGAATTTCTCCCTAACTCTTGTGGACAAGGCCCAAAAGCGGTTCATGTTTCTACTGCCCGGCTTCATAATGGGGTGGGACCTATTCTCCAAAATATTTGTGCAGCATTTCACGAGTCAGAAGAGAAAATCCAGCAACATTACTCACTTAATGGAAATGGCCCAATAAGAGGATGAATTTCTGGTCAATTTCATGGAACATTTTAATATTGAATGCAAGAACCTCCCCGAGCTCACCATCTTCATGAAGGTTCAGATCCTGTTGTATTGCCTCCAATTCCAGTACCATGGCAAATAACTTAGCCTCACGCTTTACCAATATTCACGATGAGTTGTATGAATTTGAGGAAAAATATGTCAACATAGAGAATCTTAACCTACAAAAGAAAAAACGATGAAAAGCACTACTAGAAAATAGCTCCCCCAGTTAAGAAGGATATTTCAGTAGATAAGGATGTTGACTCTAGAAGCCTGGCAACCAGAAGGATCCCCCAAAGTTTTGCCAGCCATGCAAACAGGCTGTGATATACCACCTTCACCCCTCGAAAGGCGGTAGTCAAGGGAGAGGAGTCTTTATCGAACCAAAAACTCCCATGGGACATCAGAGTACTGATGAGCAACTCTACTATCAGTACCGCAAGGACAACAAACACACTACAGAGGACTATGAAGAACTGAATCATGAGATTAAAAAACTTATCATACTTGGCAGTTTGCAGGAATGGATAAGGAAAATTACCTAGTATAATGGTAACCAAACACGTAGCTACACCTGGACACGACCTCCTAACGAGGGCAAAGGAATAACTTGCCTCAAAATCCTCCGTCGCAGTGCAATATGCCCAGGGGTAATCCCGCACAAAACAATCTGGTCATGAAGGAGACGCCTAGGATCATCAACGTAATAACTGGGGAATTCACGGGAGAGGTCTTCGCACGAATTTGGATAGAGCCGCTAGAACTGGGATGAGTGTAGATTCGATACAAGCTCCCCAAAAATTGCCAAAGAAGTAATAGGCCTGTCTATCGGGAATGGTGGTGGTGGAATTCCCTCTGCCGCCACTATGTCCAACATCATTACCGCTGCTACCGACGGTGGATGATGGCGGTAGTGGGCGAATTTTCCATCACAGCTCAAATAGCAATGGCGGTAGCGGAGGTGGTGGCTAAAATTTGCCACTACCTCTATCACATAAAATTCAAAAATCAAACTACGTTGGTTGGGACTCGAACCTGTGTTTACTACTTGGAAACCAGTTTCATAAACACTGGACTACAACTCTGGATGTTTATTTATTTATTTATTTCTATTATCTTATTATCAAAAAAATTATTATTTTTAAAAATAATTCATTCATTCACTTCGGCTTTTAAATTTTTTTTTAATTTTATTAAAAGTCGAAGTGAATGAATAAATTATTAAAAATTTAATTTTTTTAATAACAAGGTAATAGAAAAAAAACAATAAACATCCAACGTTGTAGTCCAGCGGTTAAAAAACTATTTTCTAAGCATAGACCCATATTCGAGTCCCCCCAAACGCAGTTTGATTTCAAAATTTTATGACCACTACCACTGCGGTATTGTCGGTAATGGATTAAAGGATAGAGGTGGCGGTTAGAATTAGGAAAATGGGTCAGATCAGCACACCCGTAAAAAATGGGTAAACGGGTTTGGCCTACCCATTTTTAAACAGGCAGAGAGAAACGTTTTGGGGAGAACAGGCGTGTCTGGCCCATCATTTTTTGGGCGATGCGATCACTGGCTCAATTTTAAAGCCCACGGGTTCGGCCCACTTGCCCATTTTTATATTACAAATAGTAAAAAACAATTTTTTTACTGAAAGTATTGTGTTTATGAGTAACTTTTGCTCTCAAGCGGGAACCTCTGCATGAATAGTAACATGGTAGCACTCCTTTCTTCTCCAAACAACTCTTCTGCACCTCCTGTCGATGCCCAGTAGCCTCGCTACCTCCCCCTCCCTGGGGATGCCTCACGCGCCCGGGGAGTTCACATAAAGCGTTCACCCCCTCTCATTGTTCCAACTCCCTCCACCACAAACATGTCTTGTTTTACATCTCCCTTCTCTTGCCAGCCACCATGTCTCAATGGACAATCCCGCCATAATAGCTGAAGAGAATCCACAGAGCTGCTATTAGAGTTGGTAAGGCTCCAGTTCCATACCACCATGCCGTGAAATCATTTGTACAACAAGGACTGAGCTATGCCACGGTCTTATCCAAACGCCCTGTTCATGACTGCGCGGGACCTAGGCTGCCTTCAAGCACCTCAGTTTGGGTGAAAAAAAATTGATGACCCGATATTTTTCATCTCAAATTTTTGTCCAGGCTGCAGAGTGGAGCGTTTGAGTAAAATCATAGGCAGGTAGGGGTCTGTTAAAGAGGTAACAATTGTTAGAAAACTTGATAGATATGGTGTCCATTTTGGTTTCTCCAAAAGATAAATGCATTGTTGATACACTGACTAAGAGAATGTGTTGGGTGAACGTTTATGGCCTGCCTGTGCAATTGTGGAGCAAAGCATCCTTAGAGGCTATTGGTGCTAAACTTGGAAAGCTGATCAAAGTGGATGACTGTTCCATTCGTAGGATGTATTTGGGGGCTGCAATCATGCTGATCTAGATTGACCTCACCCTGCCTCTGATATCCAACCTTTGTATCAAGATAGATGATAAATCTATCACACTACATATTGCAGAAATCCGGGAGCCTTGCAATATTAAATGGTGGTCTTCATCTGAGGATCTATCTGATGGGAGTGATAGTCTGTCATTAGAACAATGTTTTTTTTGGGTGGTTGTCATCAGAACAATGTTCATTATCTGAAACAAGTAACCAGGAACTGGATTCTGAAGCTAATCACCTGGACATCACTCATTTTGATCCACCTGGCATGAACTTCAAGGAGAACAACTCTGTTCTTCTAGCTCATGAGAAGAAGGGTATTTAGGTGCCCAGAAGACTACCTTGGTGGACAAGTCCTCTAAAGTCTCACCTGGGATTATGCAAGGGAGCAAAATATCAGCTGAGTAACTCTATTAACCCCACCTGTGGCCCTTCAGTTAAACCTTGCTCAGAGATAAGTACTTATTCTGATCATAGACTTACCTCTGGAACATATAATAATATTGCTGGGAAAAGTGATAACCATCCCATATTATTAGACATAGATACATATGCAATTATCCTCTGTCCATAAGATCAAACCATTGTCAGTGATCTGGCTCTGGTATTAGTAACAAATCCCCCCTCAATGTGTCATGTATTACAAGATGTGGTAAGTGATCAGGCATAAGATATTCAAGTATTTGATTTGGAGTGTGGTGAAAATGTTTCATCTGAAGCACCATGTACAATTCTTCCTTATCCTATAGCACTCCTAACAGAAGATGAGTTGTTCATCTCCCTGCCTCACTCTCTTCAACCTGTTCTCTCTCCTTAGGACTTCCCACCCCTTACTGGCAACACTCCAGTAGCATACCCCTCTACTCCTAAGAAAATATTGTTAAAGAGACTTAAAGGTGGGGGACTAAAACAAGAAGCCAAACACGTAAGAAAGTTGATCATGAGAGAGATATAGACCTCTTAGTATTAGAAAATTGGATTGGACAGTTATCTTAACATCAGTTTTGCAGGTCCCTAGATCCTTCACATATGATAGACAACTCGCATTATCACCTCATATCAGTGGATGAACATACTATAGCTATTGGTAAAGACCTTGGTCTAGTATTTCCGGAAAATACTCAAGAACTTAGAGATGTTCTAATTGAAATGAATGGCAACATTCAGAAAATAGTTCACAGCCCAGCCAATACCCCTAGCAGGCAAGGTGATGCAATCCCTTCTCAATGAACCTTATCACATACAATGTTAGGGGCCTTGGTAGCCTAGGGAGGAAGAGAAGCCTAAAATAACTTATCCTGTTACATAAGCTAGATTTCATAAGTCTACAGGAAACTAAGCTGGATCATATAAACAGAAAACTATGTGCTTACATTTGGTTTGATGAGAATTTTGCCTGGTACTTTTTAGGATCAGTCGGCCGGTCAAATGGCCTTCTATGCATTTGGAATAAGACAACTTTCAGCAAGTCAGGCTTTATAGCTGGCGATGGTTTTATAGGTGTATCTGGCTCTTGGTTTAATGAGGATTCAGTAGCAAATATCCTAAACATCTATGGTGCATGTGACCTGCCATCTAAACTTACACAATGGGATGAAATTAGAAGTATACATAGAGGCAAAGAAGCAAAAACGTGGTGTCTAATGGGAGACTTTAATGTTGTTCTTGATCAATATGAGAGAAAAAGCATCTATACTCGTATGAATGCACAGGAGATACTAGCATTCAGAATCTTTGTTAGTGATCTGATGCTTCATGACCTAAGATTGGAGAGAAGAAAATTCTTTTGGTATCTAAAATCCCTCTAGGCCATAAACAGACTTGATGGATTTCTACTAAGTGATCTCTGGCTAGGACAAGATGTAAATTGTAAACGAAGCGGCCTAGACAGGATTGATTCAAATCATTGCCATGTATCTCTCTGTAACAAAATGTTAAACTGGGATCCTATACCCTTTAGAGTATTGGATGATTGGCTGGAACTGGAGGAATTCAACTCCATGGTGACTACTACTTGCTCTAATTTTTGCACCTTGAGATATGCTAGCTTAAGGCTAACGACCAAGATCAAGGCTATCCACATAGTAATTAAAGCTTGGAATCTATCAACTCGTAGAGATCTTCAAACTGAACGAAAAAGCATTCCGCTCAATCTCTCTGCATTAGAAATTAATGCTGAGTAGAATAATAGTGTTGAAACTCTGCAAGAGATAAACAACTACAGGGACAAACTAGATGACATCACAAGGAAACTTGATTTCTTGACCTTCCAAAAATCAAGAATGAACTGGATTCAGAGAGGAGATGCTAATACAACCTACTTCCACAGATGGCTATGAAAAAATAGAAACATAAATGCCATCCATGGTATCTGGAGTAATGACTGTTGGATTGAAGATCCTGACCATATTAAAGATTGTTTCAAACAACACTTTGAAGAGAGATATTCTGAACAGCCTTGGACAAAACCCTCAGTTAGAAACATCAGCTTCAAAATGATATCTGTGCAATGCAAGGACAAACTGGCTAGACCATTCACAGAATAGGAAATAGTGGAGGCCATAAAAAGTTGTGGTAGCGGAAAAAGCCCGGGTCCAGATGGTTTGAACTTTAAATTCATAAAGCATTTTATATCCTTATTTAAAATTGCCATTTTGTAAATGTTTTTAGAGTTCTACAGGAATTCTAAACTAGCTAAAGGAAGAAATGCAGCACACACCAGTCCCCTTGCCAAGATCAATGCTTCTCTCAAAGTCCAAGACTTCAAACCAATAACTCTCATTGGGGCTATGCTTAAAATAATATCTGAAGTGTTGGCAAATAGGATCAGGAAAGTGCTAGAAGAAATTATATCTCCAAATCGAACCGCACTTATCAAAAATAGAAAACTGCTAGATGGTGTCTTGTTTGCTAACGAAGTGGTAGATGAGTTGAAGAAGCTCAGAAAACAATCAATTTTCTTCAAACTTGACTTTGAAAAAGCATTTGATACTGTCAATCGGAAATATTTGCAGGATCTTATGATACAAATGGGATTTCCCCGATGTTGGACTTGGTGGATTCATGAGCTTCTATCTTTAGCTTCTTCCTCGGTATTGGTTAATGGTAGCCTTTCAAAGGAGTTCTTCCCCAAGAGAGGCTTGCCTCTGGGAGACCCCCTATCTCCTGCCCTATTTCTACTGGCAATAGAAGGTCTCTCAATCCTCTTATCTAAAGCCATTGAGCTGAACATGTAGTCATTGGAAAGGATCAAATTCCACTATCTCATGTGCAATATGCAGATGATACTCTCCTATTTGGAGAGGGTAGCTGGCAAACCATCAAAGCCCTGAAAGCTATTCTCATGAGTTTTGAAATTACATCAAGTCTTAGAATAAATTACTCAAAAACAGTCTCATGGGAGTTGGTTTGAACACTGATGTGATAGAAGAAATGACAGCCTTCTCGGGGTGCAAGGGTAGCTCACTTCCCTTTAAATACCTAGGACTTCAAATAGGTACTAATCACTCCAGAGTTGCTACATGGAATCCAGTGCTAGAGAAGTTCAAACACACTCTTAACCTATGGGACCATAAATTTCTGTCCTTGGGTGGTAAGATGATCCTATTAAATTCTGTACTTGCTGCTTTACCTTCTCACTTTTTTTGCTTTCCACGGCGCTCCACAGGTTATAATCAGGAAACTCTTATCTTGTCAAAGAGCATTTCTCTGGAATAGGCAGGCTGATAACAAAAGACCTTGCTGGATATCCTAGAATAAAATTACCACTGCTATTGCTGAGGGTGGCTTGGAAATCCGCAATTTAGAGTTTTTTAATCAGGTAATGCTTGGCAAATGAGGAGTTAGAATCCTATCAGGGGATAACAGCCTGGCTCTACAAATTCTTAGATCTAAATATGAAGGTGATGGAGTGCTAATAGCTCGGGACTTAAGGGAGATCAAAAAGCCTTTATCACCTAGCACGAGGCTGAGGGACAGAAGGGGGGAAGAGCTTTTGAAGGGACATGAGCTAGATTCTGGTTGGATAAATGGGACAAAAGCAAACTAATTGCTGAGGAATTTCCTAGACTTTTTAGAGTAGCCAAGAATACTAATGTGTACATTTCTGATTCTTGTTTCTGGTCAAATGACTCTTGGTCTTGGTTTGGAACTGGCGTAGGCAGCTTAGGGATATAGAACTTACTGATTTAACTAACCTTCTCACCCTCAAGGACACAGGTACAGACAGATACATTTTCCCATGCAATACTTAGGGAAATTACTTATAGAAGATGGCTTATAAACACATTGTTGTTGGCATTCCTGCAACCTATTCACAGCAGGAAATCTAACTTCTATCCTACATATGGGACACAGAAGCACCTAAGAAAATACAGTTCTTTGGCTGGAAGATGCTGTAGGATGCTATCCCTACTCAAGGTGCCTTAAAGAGGAAATGCATCATACCAAAAGATCAAACCACCCACAGTAATCTCTGCTTCTCTGAACTCAAAAGTGTGCACCATTTATTCTCTACTTGTTCCTTTACGATATAGGTCTGGGAGGAGATCAAGACATGGCTAGCATTGAGTCACTACATCAATATAATCAGGACCCTTTTTTTATAGATAATTGTGCCACTGACCCCGAATGCAGGCAATTTGTGTCCTACACCCCAAGCCTTATTGCGTTCCCCAGGTCCGTCGTGGCCATTTTCAGACACACCCTACCCGAGTACACAACTACCTATCCAAGTATCCTTCGGGCCCAGTGGGCCCTCCGACTAATCCCAGATGACAGTGAAATCTCCCCACACCACAATGGGAGCTCGAACCCTCGACCTCTAGGCAAGTCCTTAGGTCAAGGGTCGCATACTTCGCCGCTAGGCTAGTATGCACCGTCAATATAATCAGAACCCATCCTTGTTGGCTTTCTTAACATCTCAGCCATCACAAGTTAGCCTAACAACATGGAGAACAATCTGGCTGGCCATGATCTGGAATATCTGGCTTCCCAGAAATGTCAATCATTTCCAGGAAATACAAACAGATCCCTCAAAAACCATAGACAGCATCCAGAGATCCACTTGGTTATGGTTAAGAGCCAAAAGAAAATTGAAGTTTCCTTATTCAGTCACAAACTGGTTAGTGCAACCTCTGAGATGCTTACATCCTGCAACTGGTTGAGTTGAGTATAACCTACAGCATGCTTGTCCACCAAGATGCTTCCAGTTCTGCAGCCTCATGGAGAAAGAAAAGAGCAAGGATCCAAAAGGGTCCGAGATCAACCCATAGGACATTCTAAAAGAAATTCAGAAAAACTCTTGGCTTGCCATGAGAGTCATCAAGAAAGATTCATAAAGGGATGATGAGCCTCCAACATAGTAGGTCAGCTTGGTAACTTCCTTTCATTCCTACTGGTTTTCTCTACTCAAGTACAGGAATCAAAGAATAATCCCACAACTAATCAGGCGAGCAAGCTGAGCTGTGTACCCGTCCTATGGATTGATATGTTGATAGTTATGACTCTTGTATGTCATCAGATACAGGTTGAGCTGAGCAAATCTCAACTATGAATCCTGTATGAAAAAATATGATTCTGAGTCAAACATGAGAAGTTACAAGTTTGGATCACTATTTTTGGACAACATTCTAGAGTATGTGATAGTCAAGCAGGTATGATCGGAGTTCCAAACTGTACAGGAAAGGCTCAACTCTACGTATGGGATCTTTTTTCTTCTTGATTTTATCCTTGTATTTTCTAGTTTTTCTTACTTCTTCATTGTGCATATACTCTTGTACTTACATAGTGAATTTTGGCTTAACAAAAAAAAAGTATTGTGTGGCCTAGTTGCATTGATTTCTTGATTGGGAGGATATGGGTTCAAATCCCAGCTACATCATTCATTTTCTTTTCAAAAAATATACATAATAATAATATAAATAATAACAAAATGATATTAATAAATAATAATAATATAAATAACAAAATTTAAAAAAATAGTGGGCCCATGTCCTTAACGGGCGGACCAAGACCGGCCCATAATAAAAATGAGTCATACCAAGCCTGCCTGTTTTCTACAAACAAGCGTGTCCTCTAGTAGCAATGGCAGAGCCGCCATCCTTATCTGTTAATACGGTGACGGCAGCGGGCAACCGCTAGACACCCCTAAGAAGTATGCTTTGGAAGAGGGGAGATCCTGGGTGGATTGCCTAAATGCGGTCCCATGGTGATCATGGACATTCTAGGAAAATTTGAAATAAGAAGAATACTGGTAGATCAAGGCGGTTAAGCGAACATTCTATCCTTAAGCGAACATTCTATCCTATGGCGTCCTCCACCATATGGGTTTGCGGAAGACCCCGGTGGAACAACTCATAACTCCCTTAGCAAGGTTTAGTTGTATGGAAGTTCAAACAGTCAGCCCTATCGATTTGCATGTGATCCCTGGTGAGGGGACGGACACCGCGATGCAGATAATATGATTTATGTTGTTGGAGAACCCTTTTACTACAATGTGATTCCTTGCAAGCCTAGCCTATGCCAGTTCTAGGCTATCGTGTCCACCTATTTCAAAATATGAAGTTTGCTACACCCAGTGGGATTGGGAAGTTGGAAGCACAGAATGTGGCCCTCGTTCACCAATCTGGACCCATCGAGGATGAATCGGCTCCGAAGAGAATGCACGAAGTTTGCCATATGGAGCACACACTGCCTGACCCTCCAGAAGGGCCCTGGGGACCGACCAACACCATTGCATTCTATGCTTAGAGGAGAGACACGAGGTGCTTGTGGCCTTGAATGAGAAATTTCAGCGAGCTCTCAAGCGAATGGTAAATCGCATGGCCAAAATGCATCATAAGGAAAAATGAAACAGGATGAAGCAAGGAGGTTGGAGCTGAGAGAAGTGCAAGGGTGGAAATGGCAAAATTACAAGCTTATCCAGAGGGAGACCTTGAACTTTATGAAAATGCACTATCTCTGAGAAGGCTACGACGAAAATGGGAAGGGCCGTAAGCTCCACTAAGGGTTGGGCCGAGAGGGTCAACCTTCTTGTACCCATTCTATTTTCTACTTTCTCATATCTTGTATGCTTTTTACAGAACTATTTTTAATGAATTCAATTACTATTGTTTTTCTTGATATCATTGTCATGTCATCTCTGAAAAATAAAAATGAAAAAGTAAACCTACGAGAAAGAGGAGGAAAGAAATTAAAAGATCCTCCTAGTGAGTCGTCATACTCCCCAGAGAGACATCCCATTCAACACTTGTGGGGAAAGAAGAAAAAAGTATATGTCCCTACACGAGCCAATACCCTCTTACAAATGGAAAAACACTTGAGGGCCCAATACCCCCTCACTAGGGAGCACATCACACCCTCATTCAAAGTGTATCTTGAGTAACCATGATGGAGGCTTCGTGCTCCCAAAAATGAAGAACCGCGACCCTCACTCAGGTGTCTCAGGGGTAACCATGATGGAGGATTCGCGCTCCACAAAATGAAGAACAACGACACCCATTCGATGTGTCTCATGGGAAACCACGATGGAGGTTTCACACTCGAAACAAATGGAGAACCTAATTCAAGGTGTCTCATGGGAAACCAAAATGATGGTTGCGCTTCCCGAAATAAATAATGTTGAACCTCATTCAAGGTTTCTCCTGGAAAAATCATGATGGAAGTTTTGTGCTCCCTCGGCCGCGATATTCACCAAGGAAAGTCTCACATGTTTAATTTTCTTCCTAAACCAATAGAAAGGATGTTGGGGCAAGCCCCATATATGGTTGCCACGATATTTTCGCAAACTTGTTTACGACATGTGAACAAGAGAACTAGCTACTTGAAATATTCAAAAGAAGTACATACAAGTCAGGAGGGGAGTGGTTACAACAAAAGACCATGGCAAATCCTACCTACGATGTCACTAATATTTACAAATATATAACAAGACAGAGAAAAAGGATAGTAGGTGGCTTGCTTCACCTCAGTATCAGTGGACATAGCGGCAAAGCCGACATAGGAGATAGTTGAACGCATGTTGTCCGTCCTCCAAGGACTTTACTCTGTCCAGTCCAACCAAAGATTAGAAAGTTCTCGAAGACACGAACCTCTCGAGTAACTCCTCATACTCCATCACGAGTTGACACCGAGTGTTACTAAAGGGGAATATGGGTGATACACTCGATGATGTCATTGATCATTTTCTGGATATGGCGTACTTCCTGCAGAAGATTGGCCTGGTCGTCCTCCAAGTTTCCCAAAGTCACACTAGTCATGGTATGGTGAATATGAACATCCCAATCAGGTAGATTCAAGTCTCCTAACAAGCGTATGAACTCCCGGCCCCAAAAGACCTCATGCCTTCTAACTGGCTTATTTCCCTGATGAAGTAGGGGGAGTTTGGGGGTGCGGTGTCGGGATACACTGGACAAAGGATAGAAAATGAGTTTCGGAAGAGGAAGACATCTTTTCGCCAGATGAACGAGTAGAGAAGATGGAGAAATGGAAGGAGTATTTATAACAGGGTTGAAGCGAAGCTCCATAATGGCGGAAGTAACTGTGTGGCAACGCATGCCATATCCTCAGTCCCTGAAGCCTCTCAGGAAAAGTTGCCTCCTCGATGAGAGTACGCTTGCCCTTGTCCCCACTGAAAGCTTGAATAAGTCAAAAAGAATTTAATGTTCGGCAACAATGAGACCTCCTTG
>JAOWBN010180282.1:0-17139 GCA_028565015.1 Pinguicula moranensis
AGTTGTGGTGTTTTGCGTAAGTACTTAAAAGATAATTATTTTTAAAATAGAGGTGTCTCGAAGGGTCCGAAATTTTTTGGATATTCCATGCCGGAGCCCCCCTCCCCCCGCCATGCCAAAGCCCCGCCAAAGTGCCGGAATTGAGGTATTTTTTTTAGAAGGAAAAAAATATGTCAGGAGGTGCTTATTTTTTAAAAAGTTTACCTTCTTAAAATAAGAACAAGTAGTAGAAGGTTGGCTGCGCAAAACACTCATTTTTTGAAAAAAGATGCATGTAAGCCAATTATAATTTCAAGAAGGCTGCGTAAAACAGACCCTAAAATACATGATTTTTTTTTGGTTTCTACATATATTTTTTTATACTGAAGTATCCGGACATAGTGTCATAGTGGTTACACTGATCGTCACACATCCGACTAATCCTCAGGGGTGTACAACGCAACCTCACATTACACCCGATAATCATCAAGGCCGAAGCCCGGGTAGGCCTAGCCCAAAATATCCACACTAGTAAGATTCGAACCCTGTACCTCTACGCAAACCCTGAGGGAAGACCTTTAACCACTAGGACAACATGTTAGGATTTGGTTTCTACATGTTAAAAACAAAAATAAACAAATTGTTTAGTTTTCTAATTTCGGAAGAATGTACTTAACTGACAACCGAGTTTTACAGATTGCAGGAAGAAGAAATGTGTGTATCCAGACTGCAGGTGACAAAGAGTGGAAGTTGGAGAATGTCATATACAGTTCTGATTTGAAAAAGAATTTGATTTCAATTGGTCAGCTGGACAGTTTGAGCTATGAATCAAGATTCGGTGGCGGTTGCTTGAAGATTGTTAGAAGAGCGATGGTTATAGCAAGTGGTGTACGAACTAGCACTTTATACACCATTGTTGTTGTTGATAATCTTGCTCCAATTATGTACAGTATATCGAGCTTGAGTTTGTCGCATAACAGACCTGGCCACATGAGTGTGAAGGGGTTGCTTGAAAGGGTTAAAATCTATGGAGATGAGATTTTTTGAGAGAGGTGTTCTGAGAAAGCAGAAGTGTATCATTTTTTCACAAAGACCAGTAAAGAGCGAAAAGCAACACGATTGGATATAGTGCACTTGAATGTATGGGGACCATCTCCTGTCCTCTATATTGGTGGCTTGAGATACTATGTTACTTTCATCAACGACTTCAGTAGGAAGGTATGAGTTTATCTTCTAAAACACAAATCTGATGTGTTTATAACTTTCAAGAAGTGGAAGACTAAAGTTGAAAATGAAACCGGGTTGAAAATCTAGTGCTTAAGGTCAGATAACAGTGGAGGGTATGATTCTGCAGAATTCATCAAGTACTGTGCTAATGAAGGAATAAGATGTACCCCAAGATAGTTCCTGGTGAGGCAAGACAAAATGATATTCCCGAGAAGATTAACAGAATGTTGAATGAAATTACATGTTGGTTTTGGCAAAGATGTTCTGGGCAAAAGTAGTGAGCACCGCAGCGTATTTGATAAATAGAGGATCATTAGTTCCTTTGGGTTTCGAGATTCCATAAGTGGTGTGGTCTGGCAAGGAGATTAAATTGGATTACCTGAGAACTTTTGGATGTGCGGCCTATATTCACATAGATCCAAAGAAGAGCGACAATCTTGACGCAAAAGCTTTGAAGTGTTATTTCATTGGATATAGTTCTAAAAGTTTGGGTACAGATTGTGGGATGATTATAAGAAGAGAATTTTGAAGCACCGTGATATGACATTTGATGAGAGCGTCCATTACAAGGATAGATCTGGGGCAAAGTCTGAGAATGTAGAAAAAGTGGGAGCTGAGGTCGAGTTGCAGGAAGTTTCACCTAGTGATGTTGTAGCCCCACCACAGGAATATCTAGAAAATCTTGATGCAGAAATCAAAATATGAGTCAGCCACACCAACGATAGTGTTGAGGAGATCGAACAAAGGGTTTAATGCACCAAAGAGATATTACCAGAATCAGAATCTTTTGACGAGGCAATGCAGGTGAAAGATTCAATTAAGTGTGAACAAGCCATGAAAAATGAATTTCTCTCACTGGAGAAAAATAAGACTTGGAAGTTATCTGAGCTACCTGCAGGAAAGAAAGCTTTGCTGAATAAGTGGGTATAGTAGATCAAGAATAAAACTGATGGTATTGTGAATTACAAAGCTTGATTGGTGGTCAAAGTTTTTTCACAAAGGAAAGGTATTGATTATACCGAAATATTTTCTCCTGTTGTGAAAATAACCACAATTAGAATCCTGTTGAGTATTGCTGCAGCAGAGTATTCGCACCATGAGCAGATTGATGAAAAATGTTTTACATGAGGATCTGGATGAAGAAATATATATGCAACAACCAGAAGGATATGAGGTTCCTGTTGATATAGTGATTTAGAGCACCAATCTTTTGATGGTGCACTTGTTGGCTTTGTGTATCTGAGGATTTATGTTATTTTGTTCCTCGAGTTTTATATGTTGCATGGATCATTCGAGTTGAAGACTCAATTTGTGATACTCATGAATGATAACTATAAAGTCTAAATAAGTATCTAGTCTTGTATCATTAGCACAGAGCATTAGATGATTATAATGACTAGCGTGTGGATTAATGCATCATCATATTTCACAAATCATTGATACGAGATATCTATTTAATTACATGGATATGCGTGTATGGGGTACATAATATTGGACATGACCCACATTTGCTTGTTGTATAGATTGTGTTTGTGTCATCAGTAAAGTCATAGACAGTATTAATTCAGTTATCTGAGATATTCATAATTATAAATGATTAATGTATATAACGTGAAATTATAAAGAGTTGCTTTTAACCGAGGGCTATAAAGGTAATTTTTTAATATGCGTGACTCATGCTAGAGTTTGTGAATGATAAAAAGATACCTTTGTCTGTCTCACATTATGTGAGATTAGTGATATCCCTAGACCTCTTGATGCAGAGATAATTATTGTGCATGCATTTGTGATTATGGGATAATGACATATAAACAAATAATTGTACTGAGGATCAAGAAAATTAATTAATGGTCAAGAATGACACATTCCTACACTTGGCATTAATTAATGGATATTACGTGACGAATAAATTAATGCTAAAGGAAATTAAAGGATCATGATTTGTCCGTGCTAGATTAGATTATCATAATGCATTGCTAGATGCTAATTAGGATATGTAAATTAAAGATTGTTAATTTATTACCGATTTGGATAATGATTCTACCGGATCATTCTATTTGACGAACTAATTATGTGAGACATAATTGATGAATTTTGCGAATGGATCGAGATTGTACCAAGTTGAATAAGTCGGGTTTAATTAATTTGACGACCTGACATGAGGAGAATAATTGGGCCTCAGTGGGATCGAGCCCAATTCACGGCTACTAGGCTCAATTTAATCGAGTCCATCTCAATACAACAAATAATCGAGCCAACTGAATATGGTTATTAGGCTTGATTAAATCGAGCCTAATATGCTAAGTATAAAAGACGTGAGAAAGGATTCTTGTGTCTAAGAGTTTTTTGCCATTTTTTTTCTTCTCCCGATCGCGATTCCTTTCGCCGCGACTCCTTCTTCACGACAACTTGCCACCGCCAGAGGTCGGCGTCACTTAGGGTCTACCACTGCTGCCTTCGTCCGTAAAGGAGCAAACCTCATGGAGGCCTCGCATTTGGGAGGCTCTGTGAACCGTGGAAAAATGCTTGACTTTGGAAATCAAAGAGGATCTGGAAATTGGGTACAAATCTCAAACTCTTGTCATAGATCGAAGATTACATGCTTAGATCCTGTTTGAGTAGGGGTTTTGCGATGAAAATTTTATGAAATTCCACACGTTCATGCTTGATCCGTGAAACCCTAACAGTGGTATCAGAGTCAAGTTATGTTGAATCTCGTTTCTTGGCACCTGATTATGCGATTAACAAAGGAAATTAGCGTAATTTTCTGGATTTGGCTTGATTGCATATGGAATTGAAAAATCCGTGAAACCCTAATTTCTAGGGTTTTAGAATTGTGTTGAATTGATCTTGTTATTCAATTAAGCTATTGTTTTAGTTAATTGAATCAATTTGAGGGATGTTTGATATTTCCTTAAGTGCAGTTGCACGTTAGTTGAGGTGTTGCTGAATTGAGATGCAATTTTTTAAAAACTCGAAAGCATATGGACTAATTGGCATTTTGTCTGAATGTTAAGTTCATGAGTTCATTAAGCATGTTTGTTCTTGAACCAAACCCTATGGGATTGTGCTGTCTAGTTGCCAAATTAATTTGCATATTCTGAATGTGAACTTACTCTATCGGTTTTGAGATTGTCTTCTGATCATTTGAGCCATATGCATTACCTTTGATATAATGAGTGATAGATAACACATTATTCGAATGCTCGTGCTAACTTGGTTTTGCAGGAAGTTGAATAGTATGACATATTTGTTTAAATATGTTGTGTAATTTTATAATTGCATGTTTGTTTCATGGCCTGTTGAGCCATTCGTTAATACTGGCAACTTGTTTATGTCATTTCTTTTATTGGCAACTTGTTTATGCCAATTTAGGGCTCGTGTGCCCGATTAGTTTAGATGTTAGTTTCGAATTCATGTGATGGAGTCTCGGGAAGACATCTAACTACTCGAGAAATGGACTTTGCCATGGAGCGAATGTGACACTTCAAGATCGAAGATGTTATATTACTCAACAGAAATAATTGTATAAAATGTAGTTATTTATGTATTTATTTGTTTGTTTGTTTGTTTACTGCTTTATTCGTGCTTTTGAATGATAGCTGCATGTCTAGGTTTGAGAATACATGCTAACATAGCTTAGGTAAAATATCAAAGCACGATTAAAGTCCCAATAAAAATTAGGGTGTACTGCACTTCCTACTCTATCCCCTTTAAACTATTGTAATTGGGATAATGTGATCCTATTTAGTAGGCATCTCTCTTTATCCTTTAGGAGTTGGGGTCATGCGGGACATATAGAGTGAGGTTTGTCTGATAGGGCTATCAGACCGTGTTTGAGCCTTAGTGCAAGGTGTTGACTAACATGGAGTGTGGTTAACAAACTGAGAGTCGTATGTGAGGCACACGATTAACCTGGATAGTTTACCAAAATAAACACATTCCAAGTTTACGCCGACGCTGGCTTGGTCTGATAAGTATGGACCTCAATCCTAATACATGAAGGGACATGTCATATGCAGTGGGGTGTTCACAAATATATTTTGAACTGAACACAAGAGATGAAACTAAACTGAATCTCAACACTTGTTTGATGTTTCTCTGTAGATGATGAGTACTAAGACCCAAAATGCATACCCTTTTGCTTCTTTCCTAGAACAAACCAAACTTAACGGTTCAAATTTTGCCGATTGGTACTGTAACTTGAAAATTCTTCTGAAACATCAAAAGAAAGAGCCTTTTTTGGGTACACCTTTGTCTGCGCCTCCTGTTGATACTGTTCCTTGTGTCAAGCAAAAATGGTACGAGAAAAAGGTCAATGAGGTGAGTTTCCTTATGCTTGTGTCTATGGCACCCGATCTTCAAAGGCACTTTGATAATTGGAAAACATATGATATGATACGCGAGCTCAATAGCATATTTCACGAGCAAGCGCGTTGTGATCAATGTCGTATAGCAAAGGAACTCTTTGAATGTAGGATGACTGAGGGGGCCTCGGTCAGCGCCCATGTTCAAAAGCTCATGGGAATCATAGAGGAACTTGGGAAGTTGGGCTTTGTAATAGAGAAAGAGCTTTGCACCAATCTCATCTTACACTCCTTGCCATCACGTTTTTCCATGTTCATCATGAACTACAATATGGCGGGAGTGGTAAAGCCGTTGAATGAGTTGAATTCATTGCACTCTATGGATGAGATGTCCATCAGGCGGGTGCCTGATGTGCTATCGATGTCAGTGCAAAGCAGACAGATAAAAAAGGATAGATACAAGGTAAAAAAAAGAAGGCAAAAGGCAAGGGTAAGACTCCAGCTGCGAGTAAGAGTAGACCAAAGCCAAAGGAAATTTCCACATCGACTCTGGACACTACTTGCTTCCACTGCAATGGAAAGGGCCATTTCAAAAGAGAGTGTTCGAAGTTCCTGGAGGAGCAGAAGGCGTTGGGAATGTCATCTTTCTCAGGTATTTATGTTGTTTAAGTTAATTTTGCTATGTCATCTACTACTTCTTGGATCATGAACTCAGGAACAGGCGCTCATATTTGTTCAAATATGTAGGCACTAATGGAAAGTATATGGTTGGCGAAGGGTGAAATTCAATTCAAGTTTGGCAATGGCGCACTGATTTCGGCCGTGGCTGTTGGAGACTTGGAATTAATTTTGCCCAGTGGGCTTGTATGTTGGAATAGTGACCTAGAGCACCAATCTTTTGATAATGTACTTGTTGGTTTTATATATTTTGAATGATATATCATTTCGTTCCTAGAGTTTTGTATATATTATGGATCATTTGAGTTGAGGACTCGAATTGTGGAACTCCGTGAATTATAATCAAAACTCTAAATCGCTCCCTAGTTTTATGTCATTAGCAAAGGAAACGCTAGATAACTATATAGACTAGCATGTGAATTAATGTATGATAGAGTTCGGCAAATGGAGCAAGCCAAACGGGCCTGCCCCGGCCTGCTCGTAAAAAACGGGCCAACGGCCTGCCCTGCCCATTTTTTAACAGGCAGTGGTGGGCCTTGCGTGAAAAATGGTGGGCCGGGCCTGCCTATTTTCCAAAAATGTGCGAGGCGGTCCCAGCCCACCCATTTTATTATTTAAAAATAAAAATATTTAAAAAATTAATAAAAAATACAAAATGGGCGGGCATTGTAGTCTACTATTCTTAAACGGGCGGGTGGGCAGGACCTATTTTGTAAATGGGTGTGGCAGGCTTAGTCCGTTTACAAAATGGGCGGGCCAGCTTGCCCTGTTTTTTTCAAAATGGGCGGTCTGAGATGAAATTTCCAGCCCATTTGTCCATAAGCCCGCCCCGCCCATTTTCCTATCACTAATATATTATCATGTTTCACAGATCATTGATACAAGATATCTATTTAATCATGTGAATATGAATATACAGGGTACATAGTATTGGACTTGACCCACATTGACTTACTGTATGTATTGTGTTTGTGTCATCAACAAAGTCAAGTAGTATTAATTCAGTTATCTAATATATTCATAATTATAGATTATTAATGTGTATTACGTGAGATTATCAAACACTCCTTTTAACCGAGGGACTATAAAGGTAAGTTTTTAAATATGCATGACTCATGCTGGAAGTTATTAATATTCAAGATGGTACTTTTGTCCGTCTCATCTCGTATGAGATTATTAATATCTCTGGGGCCCTTGATGCAGTAATAACTGTTACACATGCATTTGTGATTAAAATATAGTCACATATAAATAATTATGTACTGAAGATCAAGAATTAATCAATGGTCAAGGATGACGCATTCCTACGCTTGACATTAATTAATGGATATTACGTGAAGAAAGAATTAATACTAAAAGAAATTAAAGGATCACGATTTGTTTGTACTAGATCAGATCATATTGCATTGCTAGATGCCAATTATCATTTATAAAGTAAAAGAGATAAATTTATTACCGATTTGGATATGGATCCTATTATGTCTCTCTATTTGAGGAATTGAAGCATAAAGAATTAATTATGTGAGAAATAATTAATTTTGCGAACGGATCGAGATCAGGACAAGACAAACTAATTAGGATTATTTAATTTGACAAACAAGATATGAGAAGAAATTGGGTCTCAATGGGAATGCCTAATTTACGGATACTAGGGTCGATTTAATTGAGCCCAGCTCAAAGGAAGATAGTTTAATTGAGTCCAACTGAGATTAGTTATTGGGCTCAATTAATTTGAGCCCAATAAACCAAGTATAATAACATATGGAAAAGAATTCACGTGAAGGGAACAAAATTGAGATTTCGACCAAATTGTGATTTCGACCATGGGTTTTACCTGTCCTCTCAACCGAGCTCTCGATCGAGCCTCCCTCTTTGAGCTCGCTAGGACAAGCAGGTTGTGCTTCAGTTTACCAAGGAGTGCACGTGGTATAGATCTTCTCGTGTTCGAGATTTTGTGATTCACGAGTTTGCTCAATCGATTGAAAATTGAGGCATGTTTTCGAATCCATTTACCAAGAACTCGTATTACATGTATTTGTGGGTTTGGTTTTGGATTATTACTTCCAATTTGAGAAATTCCGAAATGTGTTTGAAACCCAGCATAGTAATAGAACTATTTAATGTCTATTATGTTCCATGCCCTAGCATAAACATTATGTTTATGTCTTGTTGTGATTCTCTTTGTTTTGAGTTTACTACTAAGAATAGATGATGGTCTTTATGTGATTGACCATGGAATGCCCAATGCAGCGTAAATACCAAATAACTCAAATCTAGCAATAACAACCAAACCCTCTTATGGCATTATCGCCTAAGTCATATAAATAAGAATCGCAACAAGAAGCTCCAAGTTAATGGACTTCTGAATCATTTTGACTGGGAGTCAGTTGATAAGTGCGAATCTTGTTTACTTGGGAAGATGACCAAAGCACCTTCCAGTAGGGTCGGTGAGAGAACCGTTGAGCTGTTAGCACTTGTGCATACATACGTGTATGGTCCTCTAGGCACAAGCGCGAGAGGTAGGTATTCGTATTTCATCACATTTACTGATTATTTTAGTAGATATGGCTATGTGTTTTTGATGAAGCACAAGTCGGATTCCTTGGAAAAATTCAAGGAGTTCCAGAATGAAGTCGAAAATCAACTTGGGAAGAAGATTAAGGCGCTACGATCGGATCATGGTGGCGAATACTGAGCATTGAGTTTAGAGATCATCTAAAAAATTGTGGTATTGTTCAACTGTTGATTACACTCATAACACCACAATGGAATGGTGTGTCCGTGAATAGAAATCGTACATTGCTCGATATGGTACGATTGATGATGAATCAAGTGGTTTGCCTTTATCCTTTTGGGACATGCCCTTAAGATGGCTATTTTCACCTTGAATAGAGTTTTAACCAAATCAGTAGACAAGACTCCGTATGAGGTATGAACGGGGACCCAAACTTGTCTTTTCTCAAGATTTGGGGTTGCTAAGCTTATGTTAAGCGATTGATGCCCGAAAAGCTTAGACCTAAATCTGATAAATGTTTCTTTGTAGGATACCCGAAGGAAATGCATTTATTATACAAAAAATATTTTCTCCTATTGTGAAACTAACCACAATCAGAATTATGTTGAGTATTGTTGCAGCAGAGAATTTGTACCTTGAGTAGATTGAAGTAAAAACAACATTTTACATGGGGATCTGGATGAAGAAATATATATACAGCAACCAGAAGGATATGAGGTTCCTGTTGATATAGTGATCTAGAGCACCAATCTTTTGATGGTGCACTTGTTGGTTTTGTGTATTTGAGGATTTATGTTATTTTGTTCCTCGAGTTTTATATGTTGCATGGATCATTCGAGTTGAAGACTCGATTTGTGAGACTCCATGAACGATAATTAAAAAAAACTCTAAATAAGTCCCTAGTCTTGTATCATTATCACGGAGCATTAGATGATTATAATGACTAGCATGTGGATTAATGCATCATCATATTTCATAGATTATTGATGCGAGATATCTATTTAATTACATGGATATGCGTGTACGGGGTACATAGTATTGGACATGATCCACATTGACTTACTATATGAATTGTGTTTATGTCATCAGCAAAATCATAGACAGTATTAATTTAGTTATCTGAGATATTAATAATTATAGATGATTAATGTATATTACGTGAAATTATAAAACATTGCTTTTAACCGAGGGCTATAAAGGTAATTTTTGAATATGCATGATTCATGCTAGAGTTTGTGAATGATAAAAAAGATACCTTTGTCCGTCTCACATTATGTGAAATTAGTGATATCCCTGCACCCCTTGATGCAGTGATAATTGTTATGCATGTACTTGTGATTACGGGATAATCGCATATAAACAAATAAATGTACTGAGGATCAAGAGAATTAATTAATAGTCAATGATGACAAATTCCTACGCTTGGCATTAATTAATTAATATTATGTGATGAAGAAATTAATGCTAAAGGAAATTAAAGGATCACGATTCGTCCATACTAGATTGGATTATGATAATGCATTGCTAGATGCCAATTATAATTTATAAATCAAAGATTATTAATTTATTACCGATTTTGATATGAATCCTACTAGATTGCTCTATTTGATGAAATGAAGCATAGAGAATTAACTATGTAAGACATAATTGATGGATTTTGTAAATCGATCGAGATTGGACCGAGTCGAATTAGTCGGGTTTAATTATTTCGATGATCAAAACATGAGGAGAATAATTGAGCCTCTGTGGGATCGAGCCCAATTCACGGCTACTAGGCTTAACTTAATCAAGACCATCTGAATATGGTTATTCGGCTTGATTAAATTGAGCCCAATATGAAGTGTAAAAGATGCAACAAAGGATTCTCACGTCTAAGAGTTTTTTGGCCATTTGTGTTTCTTCTCCTAATCATAATTTCTTTCACCGCGATTCCTCCTTCACAAAAACTCGCATCGTCGGAGGTCGCCATCACCTGGGGTCTAGCTCGACTTTGGAAATCAAAGAGGATCGGGAAATTGAGGTACAAATCTTGAACTCTTGCCATAGATTGAAGATTACATGCTTAGATCCTGTTTGAGGAGGGGGGTTTTGGCTTGAAAATTTTATGAAATTTTGCACGTTCATACTTGATCCGTGAAACCCTAATAGTTTCTGGTAAGAAACTCATGGTGTGCAGACTCAAGAGGAGCTTAGACGAGCTGAAACAGGCTCCCAGATAGTGGTACAATAAATTTTATTCTTTCATGTACATTAGTGATTTTCACGGAAATTAGAAGGATTTATGTTGTTATATCAAGAAGTTTGTGATTCTATTCTTATATGTGGATGATATGTTGATTGCAGATTCGAGCATGGATGAAATCGACAATCTAAAAAGGAAACTATCAGCAATGTTCGAGATGAAGGATTTGGGTGAAGTAAAGAAGATTTTGGGGATGCGAATTTCTAAAGATCGTTATGCTGGAACTCTTAATTTATCCCAAGAGCAGTACATTGCAAAAGTATTGTCCTGATTCAATGTCGATAAAGCTAAGCCCAAGAATATGCCATTGGCTAATCATCTCAAGTTGTCAAATGAACAATCTCCCAAGTCAGCTAAATAGCATGAGGAAATGACAAGTGTGTCATATACTTTTGCAGTTGGAAGCATTATGTATGCTATGGTTTGCACCAGACCTGATATGACATATGCAGTTGGAGTTGTGAGCAAATATATGTCAGATCCAGGAAAAGAACATTGGAAAGTTGTGAAGTGGCTTCTGAGATATCTGAAAGCAATAACCAGTACTTCACTTTGTCATGGGAATGATAAAGTGGTACTCGATGGTTTTGTTGATGTTGATCTGAGTGAAGATGTGGACATGAGTAAGAGTATATCTGGATACATTTATACTATTGATGGGACAACAGTCAGTTGGATGTCCAAGCTTCAAAAGTGTATTTCTATGTCATCGACAGAAGCTGAATATATTGAAATAGCTGAAGCCAACAAAGAGATGATATGATTGACTAATTATTTGGAAGGGTTGGACAGGAAATAACATGAAAAGAATTTGTTCACTAATAGTCAGAGTGTCATACAGTTGGTGAAGAATCCATTGCTCTATTTTCACACCAAACACATCCGGAGAAGACATCACTTCACTTGCAATCTAATGGAAGAGAGTAAGATGTGTATGGAGAAGATTGATGGTGCAAATAACCCAACCCAGCAGACATGTTGACTAAAGGCGTTGATGCTAGAAATTTTGGGTTATGCAGGGCCTCAATTGGCATCCTACAGTTATATGAGAGATGATACACTATAGAATTGTAAAGAGTACATTGACATGGATAGTAGAGTTGGTTGGTTGACTGAATATCTCCAAGTGGAAATTTGTTGATGTTGGAGCCCAAATAAGATCAAGCCCCCACTATTGTCGATCCAACTATTATGGGATTTGGGAATGTGATCCCCTGAGCTGTATTTTTGGGGTAGGGGTGTCCCCCCTCTGGATCATGCAGTCTGTTGATGGAGAACATATCCATAATGAAGGGGCAATTAAGTCATTTGATTAGTACATGGAGGAATCTGAACTATATCAGAATTTCTGCATGTAAATATTATTGTCTTTCATTGTACTTTGTATTCAAATGAAATAAAAGACCCTAGACACCGTGGAAGTAGCTAATTTGGGTAAACCACATAAATCTGTATTTTTGTTTCATTTTCGCACTAGTCTTTGATCGTGTGTATGTTGTTCGATCCTAACAGGTTTAAGCTAATATTTTCTTGTTCATTACCAAATTCTTGAATTCACTGTTAGAATTCTCAAACAGATTGCTAACCTTTAACCAAGTAAGCAATATTACTTTTGAGCTTTGCTTGATTGCCTTCTATAGATCTATTTACTGGGTATACTTTGATGCATTATAAGTTTGAATGATTAGTTCTGAAATTTTCTTTGAACCTTATCCATCAGATATACTTCCATACGTAGTTCAACCTCAACATTTTGACAGTTTAACTTAACATTTGACTCTGATAAATGTTGCTATTATGGTTTGAAACTATTATTTATTTTGTTGCAAAAAAAGCAGTCTGAGAAAGCGTGCAGAAGCCTTTGTTGTATTATAACAACAACCTATTTAGTACAATCTCCCAGCTGGAAGTCATGACATTATTCACTATAATTTTATTGATCAAATGGCTCTAATTTTCAGGCATCCTGACTCTCTGTTAGTAGCATTACCATTAGCTGTGTCACAACCTTTTCTACTATTTAATGAACTGATATTATAAGTACTTATTTTAATGATCAAATGGCTTTGTTTCAAGCTTTATGGGTTATGAAATCAATTGTTGATTATGCCATAATTGCTTTGTTTTAAGCTTTATTGTCATAACATGTAGATTTAATGTTTATGATTCTAGAGGTTTGCATTGGATGGAGAATAAGGAGCACCTGGATGATGCTTTCTTGCCTTCCTCTCAGCTAGAGCACCAAGTTAATAAAAACGTAAGATCCGTAAGCCTTCGCCGATGTGGGGGTACTTTACAAGGGTTGAGCCTAGTGATCTCATTAATCCAAGAGCTCTGTGCAATTATTGTGGAAAGAATGTGGAGGTCCACCCTAAGACGTATGAAACGTCTAGTATGGTATCCTACCTTAAGGTTCGTCATGTTTATCATAGCAGACAAGTGAGGCTTGACCTAAATAGGTGGAGATAACATATGACTCCTTGTCATCTAAAGCTTCAACGGTAGGCGATCCGCGAGTTGACAAGTATGAAGAGAAGGTTATATATGGGTTATAGCAGAATTTTTGTATATTGGATGAACAAAGATTTATGTTGGTGGAGAGGGAAGGGTTCCGTCAGATGATCAACAAGTTAGAGCTCTGCTTTCCGGGCATTTCTACACAGACGGTCATGAAGGACTGCATGATTGTGTTCCTCGAGGAAAAGTAGAAGCTACTGGAGAAGATGTTGGAGTTGAGGCCTCACATGAGCTTTACAATAGACATCTGGACTTCAATGCAGAATATCACATCCATGTGCCTGATGGTCCACTTCATTGATCATGGTTGGGTGTTGCAAAAAGATTCTTGCTTTCCAAAAGCAAGATTACCAACAGGGAACTTTCATCTTGAAGTCGTTGGAAGATTGTATGGGTGTTTGGGGGTTGGAGAAAGTAATGACTATTACCGTTGATATTGCAAGTAACAATGATACAGTCTTGGCAGACTTTAGGGCACAATAGATAGAGTGCTTTAAAGCTACGGATGATGCATCATCCAGGACCATAAGAACTTACAAGTAATTGTGTTGTAATTTAATGCTTTACTTTTGCTTCAGTGGTTGTATTGTGATAAATTTTTCTGTTATTGCATAAATGTCAGATACAGTGCTCACATACTAAACTTGATTGTAAAGGAAAGATTGGATGAGTTCGGACTTTCACTGGAGAAGATGAGCGCATTGGTCAAATATGTGAACTCCTCACCTAAGCGATTGGATACTTTAGTTAGGTACGTGGCCAACCAAAGGATAGAGAAGAAGGGGTTACTGCAGCTTGGCATCTGCACGGGGTGGAATTCTACATACACCATGCTTATCTCGGTGTTGGAGTATCAAAGTGTGTTTGAAGAGATGGTTAAGGAGGAGCAAAAGTTGGTCGATTACTTGCTTGTTGATAAAATGAACTTGGTCCCAACGTATTTTGATTGGATTCAAATCAGGCACTTCGTTACTTTCGTGAAGATCTTTTACAAAGTTACTCTCAAGTTCTCTGCATCAAACACTGTTACCACATATATTTTCTTCCAAGTAATAATTTTAAGTTCAGTAACAACTAATTCGATTAAAACCCTCTAACTTATCTGGTTGTATGTGGTAACTAGAAGGTGGAAAGGGTCGAGAAGCAACTCGCAAAGTATTCTAGGGATGATGATTCCTATCTAAGTAAAATGGCTAAGAGCATGCAAGCCAACTACGAAAAGGGGGTGGGGGGTCTAACTTGACTGAATCCAAAATCCAATCCGTTGAACTTGAATAAGCCACTAAACAAGTTCTTGATGGTTGCAACCCTCGGGCTAAAATGAAATGGTTTGCTTATTGGTTTTCTCAAGCCATGTATCTAGACAAGGGGCCGATGCTTATAAGATGATTATTAATTTTATGAAAGGGGCCTTCGACGACTACAACAAGTTAAATGGTGAATCCTCTTCTAATCCGACTGACATGAGGACGAGTGGAACACGTGAGGAAGACATGTTTGATGGTTATAACTCTTTCATGGACCCAATGAGAAGAGTAGAGAAGAAGTCGGAGCTTGATAGATATCTGGATGAGTCATGTATACCGGTATTGACCAAGCTCGATATTTTAGTTTGGTGGAAGTCCAATGAGTCCGTATATCTAGTGCTAGCACGAATGAAAAGAGATGTGCTAGCCATACCAATTTTCAGTGTGCTATATGAAGCCATCTTTAGCGTCGGGGGAAGAGTCTTGGATGCTAAACGAGTTTTTTTGGCTCTCGTCACAATCGAGGCACTCATCTTAGTAATTGGTTAAGGACCACCTTAGAAGAAATAAAAACGATGGACAGTATTGAGTATCCTATTCGTATGATGTCGAGATAGGTAACAATCCTAAGTTTAAATTGTTTCGTTATATAACTTTATTGTTACTTTTTCTTTCTTGCACATTCTATTATTCTAATTTCAAACTTGTATATTAAATTATTTTATGTGGTATGCAGAGTTAACCCAAGATTCTAAAGAATTCATTGCCTATTTTCTATCTTGAGTAAATCGTGAAACTTAAATTGTTGGTCACACCTTGTAAGTATTTTCGTTGATTATAGTGTATGCCAGCTCAATGTTTGTTGCTTCTTTTTAACTTTGCCACTGTTTGTCTGGATACTTCTGGTCCTGAGATGTTCTTTGGATAAGGTTGTTTGGCTTGTCAGTTCATGATGTCTTTTTTTTTAGGTTGTTGGCTCTGGAAGAAAAGTGAGTCCAAAGAGGGAAAATGAGGAAGAACAATTATGTGGATCAGGCATAAAATATACGAGCTTCCAATGCAACAAAAATACAGTTCATCTCCAATGCCAAACATTGTCAGTGTTAATTCAGGTACATTTCTAATGTCTTCTAGTATGTATAAATTTGGTTAGTTCTCATGATGCAATGGAACTTGAGACAGTGAATACTCATTGCTAGAGTGAAATGTCACTCACCTAAGGATGATCTGGAACTGTTGTTTTTAGTTCATTCTATATTGTCCAGGTGCTTTTTGAATCACAGAATTGTGAGCATTAAGTTACTATTTGCTTCTATGTGGCCCTGTCCTAGGCACGCTTAAGGATATATCTTGTGGTTTCATATACTCTCTCTTTTTGGCAAAACATATATAGTCACTATTTTGCTATATACATCAATTAAGCCATTTTTTTCTTAGGGCAGACATTCAATCCAGTGATCAAGCCAACTGGTAAGATTATGAACCCATCCATGAATATTAAATGTCGAGAATCCACTTTGATATAATAGTGAACTCTACAATCTTGTGAGATGCCTGAACTCTGATAAATCACCTCATTTACCTGCAATGTATTGTTCCTTAGTTTTTCTACGTCAGTATTACCGGTGGCACCGCCACTGCCACCACCACCATCGACGGTTGTTAGAGATGATGAAAACTAGAAGGCTGTGGGAAGAGTTATTTCAGAAAAGGTAAGCATCTTTGGCTTACCCAAAATCAACACAAAGGTGGTTGGCTGAGGGGGATGCCAATGCAGGTTTTTTCCACGCCTGTGTGTAACAAAATTGTAGAACAATTGGAATTTTAGGATGCTGATAGATTGGGAGCGGGCAGAAAATATTACTCGAGTAAAATAATAGACAAGGGACTATTTGTTCACCATTATGCAGCAACTACTAGATAGAGGGTTGAATTGAATCTCTCACCAGCTATGGTGTTGACTGAGAAGGAGAATATTGACCTTATTAGCCTATTCTCTTTGGAGCAGATCAAAGCAGCAATGTGGGACTGGGAGGGTTCTAGATGTTGGTTAGTCACCTAGAGAACCAATCAGTTGATGATGCTCTTGTTGGTTTCATGTATACTGAATGATGTATATCATTTTGTTCCTTGAGTTTTGTATATATTATGGATCATTTGAGTTGAAAACTCGAATTGTGAAACTTCATGAATTAATCAAAACTCTAAATTAGTCCATAGTCTTAAGTCATTAGCAAAGAACAACTAGATGACTATATGGACTAGCATGTGGAATAATGTATGATCATGTTTCACAAATCATTGATACGGGGTATCTATTTAATCACATTAACTATGAGTGTATTGAATACATGAGTATTGGACTTGACCCATATTGACTTGCTGTATGGATTGTGTTTGTGTCATCAGCAAAGTCATATAGTATTA
>JAOWBN010180313.1:0-29577 GCA_028565015.1 Pinguicula moranensis
TTATAAACATTTTTGTGAACCCTTTTGCCTCTACACTTGTTCTTGCAGTTTCAACAGAGATTGCCCTTGGTATAGTCATCCAAATTCAATTCGCAGTCCATATACGAGAAATGAACCCCATGAGCCAACATTATTAAATAAAAATAGGGCTTCTGAATCTGATCATCCAATGAAGAGGCAACCTTCTTGGAAATTTCTAGAAAATGATCAGAAAAGTTTCATAAATACAAGACATGAGCAAGCTCAAATAGAAAATGTTGTATTCTCGACACTGGGGGATAAAATATTGGATCAAGACAGGATGATGAAAAGAAAGCGTCCTTCTAATGAAGTGAATCTTGATCTCAATCTTTCGATAAGGACGACATGGGAAGAGGATCAAAGAGTGAAAACAAGGATGAATGATGTTAAAGATGAAGTTGATAGTAGCTTATTATCTCTCTCCTTGTTTTCTCCCTCAAAGGGAGGTTATGGTTTGAGGCAGAATCCAGACAATAAGAGAAGTTGCAGAAATTTAGAGTTGAGTTTGTGAATGGGACAATTTTATGATTGAGACTTTCGAGTGTTTGATTGTGAATGCCAACGCACAGAGATTATTATTCAAGGTAAGGTACGGGATTCTCGCAGGTTTGTTTGTTTGGTAGCTATTCTTAAATTGTATGGAGAGTGTAGAGTAATTACGACAAATCGAGGTTTTTTTTATATTCAGTATGAGATCATATGTAAGTTTGAATTCAACTTTAGATGACAAAATTCCATCCAATCTATTCAAATTAGGCGATTATTTAATTTAGAAGCAAAGTCGCGTTTGGAAATACATACGTGAATCGCAATTTTAAATTGGCTTCATAAGAATATAGAAAGTTTTCGAACTAATCAGCAAAACTTTATCTAGGGTCTGTTTTGTATTTATTAAAAATTAAATTAATTTTCTCATTATTTTTTTATAGATTATTTTTAAAACAGTGTTTTGAAACTCTATTTCTGCTTCTGCTTTTTTTTCAATCAAAATTCATTTTTTCATAAGTAGGTAGGAGGTTAGGTTTTTTTCTCCTTATACTTATAATGATAATTTTATAAATAAATTAAAGTTATTTTAAAAATTTGACTGCAAACACAATTTCTATAATTTTTTCTATTTTTTTAAAGTTTTTCTAAACATTCAAAAATTACAAAATTAAAATGAGAAGGAAAAGTAAAAGAAGAAAATAACTATAGTACAAAACATATCCTTAAAACTAAATATTGTCATGTGTATCCTCGTACAAACATCCTCGTTTGATATTTGCATTCTTGAAGTGTATTTGGTTCATTGCCTCGTGCCTCGTCGTCGCCGCCCAAACCATTTTCCAAATCTGGTGCTGAACACCGGATGGGTTTAACACTTTAAACTGGTCAAGTGTAGGGGTTGCTGCTGTGTTTGGCCTCAGGAAGCTGGGCCATATTAACGTGTACAACGTCAACTCGTAGCAATTTTTAATATGATGGCCTCGCTTTTTACAATGCTCACACCGAATAACATCGGTGTCATCAGAATCCGACCATTTTCGGCTTTGCGCAGCAAAAGCAACAACATTTGTACTCCCTTCTCTACCGCGTGCGATGGTCAGAAGTGTCTCCTCCTGCATGACCATAGCATAGGCACACATGAAAGTCGGCGCCGGATCAAGACTGAGAATTTGGGATCTGAGTGTGCCAAAATGATCTTCAAGTCCCACGAGAAATTGATGCAACTTTTCGGCATCACTTCGTTTTTGTGCAGTTTCGGTGACTTTGCACAAACACCCCTCGGCAGTACATGTTAAGAGTGGTTCATAAGTCACAATTTCATCCAACAACGGCGTCAATCGTCCAAAATAAGTGGCAAGAGGCTCACCTTTTAGTTTGCAGCCATGAAGTTCACTTTTGATTTCAAATAAGCAAGCGCCATTTCCAACAGAAAAACGCTCGCGGATGAGGTCCATAACAAAGCCACATTTTCACGATACGAGATCGTCTTGCGCAACTTGGGTTCCACTGTATTGAGGATCCATGACTCGAGAAGAGATTGAAGCGTCATCCACTCATCTAACTCATCTTCTGTTGTTAGACGAGGAACTTTGCCTTCAACAAACTTCCATTTCTGTATTCCATGGAGAGCTACTCTAACAACGAGATCCCATTCTTCATAATTGTTTCCACGGAACACTACCGGAGTTATCACATTTCCGGGTTGATCACTGGGTAAAAGTCCATAGGGACTGACAGGCACCATTCCGTCGGCGGGCACAACAGATTTGTTGGTTGTTTTTTCACCGGTGGTCATGAGCAAGAATCTGGAGAATGACTTCGCAAGATCATATCAAAACGAAAACGAGAGATGCAGCTGAGAAATACAGAGCTTGAGGAAGCGCATAAAATTCTAAGCTCAAAGCTCCAGAACAAAGAAGTGGAAAATGAAATGCTTCAAAAAAATGGCTCAGTGATTTGGAACAGAACACGGTTCCATCTCTGCGCAAAGCTCTCAAGGATGTTGCAATGGAAAAAGATGCTCCAGTTGTTTCTCGAGAGGGTCTCACTTCACAGCTCTGATACCATGTAACGAGATCTGATTTCTGTGAAGAATTTGTTCCAATCGTTCATTGCGGCTACTTGCTCATAAATACAAGGATACAATGAGTAGGGTTTTTGTGCTATGACTAAATTACCCTTTACATGAATTAATTACAAGAAGTATAAGTTGTACACGTTAATACCTTCCCTCAAGTTGGAGCATGAAGATCACGAATACCCAACTTGAGAAGAAGCATATAAAACTGATCAGTACCAAGCGCTTTGGTGAAAATATCCGTTACCTGGCGAGAGGTATGAATATAATGAGTAGAAATCAATCCTTGTTTTAATGCGTCTCGCACGAAATGACAATCAATCTCTATATGTTTCGTTCTTTCGTGAAAGACCGAATTCGCAGTGATGTGCATGGCTGCTTGACTGTCACAGTAAATGCGCATCTGTGCATCAGAGCGAACACCTAATGTGACCAGCAATTCTCGTAACCACTTTAGCTGACAAGTGGTGACTGCTAAAGATCTGTATTCGGCCTCTGCAGATGATCGTGACACGATAACCTGTTTCTTTGTCTTCCAAGCAATAGGTGATGATCCAAAGAACACAATGTATCCAGTAACCGATCGTTGAGTGATAGGACAACTTGCCCAGTCAGAGTCACAATACACAGCAAGTGACAAGTTGGCTGATTTTTGAAGAAGAATGCCCTGTCCTGGATGGCCTTTTAAATACCGTACAACACGTAAGGCTGCATTCCATTGTCCCTATGTTGGTTTCTGCATGAACTGAGCAAGCACATGGATAGCATAACTAAGATCAGGCCTGGTTAGAGTAAGATAAATGAGACGCCCAACTAACCGACGATACTTGTCAGGTTGAGTTAGGAGCGGTGTCGTATCAAGACCAAGCCGATGATTTGCTTCCATTGGAAAGTTGACAGGTTTAGAACCTGTAAGTCCACATTCACTCATAATATCAAGCACATATTTCCGTTGACTAAGAAATATACCTTGAGAGTTGCGAGCCACTTCGATGCCCAAGAAATATTTCAAGGGCCCTAAATCCTTCATCTTGAAATTCTTACTGAGAGAGCTTTTGAAATGAGCCAGATCAGATGCGGAGTTACTCGCAAGGATTAACTCATTCACATAAACTAGCACATGAATACAAATATCCCCACGAGTAAAGGTAAACAAGAAATTGCCAGATACACACTGAACAAATCCATATCGAACAAGAGCCATTCCAAATGTCTCAAACCAGCAATGAGACGCTTGTTTCAAGCCATATAAGGACTTGTGAAGTCGACAAACTTGATGAGAAGTTGTCTGAAAACTCGGAGGCAGATTCATGTATATTTCCTCTTCAAGGTCGCCATGGAGAAAGGCATTATGCACGTCCATCTGATCCAATATCCAATCACGAGATGCCCCAACCGCGAGCAACGTGCGTACTGTGGTGAGCTTTTCCACTGGGGCAAACGTCTCATTGAAATTCACTCCTTCCGTTTGGCGGTTTCCCAAAATAACCAACCTAGCCTTATGACATTCAATTGAACCATCAACATTATATTTGATACGAAACACCCATTTACAACCAATGGCGTACTTCGTAGGAGGCAGGGTTGTAAGGGACCATGTTTTATTTGCCTCGAGAGCATCAATCTCAGCTTTCATGGCAGTTCGCCATTCAGGTGATTTAACTGCTTCAGCATAAGTTCTAGGCTCTTGTCCGCTAATCACAGCTGCTAAGAAGTGAGAATGGGATGTGGAAAAACGTGAGCAAGAAACATAATTTGATATTGGATAACGAGTACCTGAGGAGGCGGTTGAAGCTAAGGATGAAGCGGGAGTGGGTTCACTATTTGGAGATTCACAATTCACCACATAATCACGTAATCGGACTGAGGGTTTCTTTGATCTAAGCCCTCGGCCTAGTTCCTCAATAGGCTCACTGAACACTGGAAGAGACGTGCATGGGACAAATTCACACAAATCCATTTCAGCCATTGGAAACACGGTTTCTACGGTTTCTGCAGCACCAATTTTTGCACTTCCCGTAACATTATTTTCAGATAAAATGTTGCTGTCACGCGAACATCCCTAAGTCTCAAAAGACAAAATAGGGGCCGTGTTACTTGATGCAGAGCTGCTGGTGAATGGTGCAGTTGGCCACGGATCAGCAGGAGGCGCAGCGGAATATGAGTTAAAGGTCCATGCATCATGCAGTTCACTCACGGTACAGTCAGACGCAGGTATTTTTGAAAGGAAACACGGTCGCAATAAATCGAGCATCGCGAGACACTAACATTTCTTCAATCTCCAAATCAAGCACTCGCCACCCCCTCTTGCCGTGAGGGTAGCCAAGAAAAACCCCTCTTTGGCTACGGGACTCAAATTTGTCACGAGTTCTTGATTGAACATGAACATAACATAAACAACCAAAAAACCTTCATGCAGTATCTGATAAGTAGGAGGACGTCCATGCAGAATCTCGTAGGGAAATTTGTTCGCTAGAATCGAACTAGGCGTGCGATTGATGAGAAATCCAACAGTTAAAACACATTCACCCCAAAATTTAAGAGGCATAGAGGACTGAAACATCAACGATCGAGCAACATTCAGAATATGCCGATGTTTTCTCTCAACACGTCCATTTTTCTGAGGCGTGTTAACCATCGATGTCCTATGCAAGATTCCTTCGTCTGTGAAAAATGATTTAAAGATCAATGAATTCACTTCCATTATCACTTTGGATAGACTATTCATGTACCAAACTATCGTAGCACCATGGCACAAAATTGTCTAATTAAATCACCAACTTCATGTTTAGAAATCATCAAATAAATCCAAACACCTCTTGAACAATCATCAACAATAGTAAAAAAATAACGAGCGCTAGTTGAAGATGGAACTCGATACAGACCCCAGATATCACAGTGAATCAAGTCAAAACAAGAATCAGCTTTATTGGAATTCTCTAAAAAATTGTTTCGAGTGTGCTTTGCTTCAAAACAAACATCACAATACGACCAGACGGATGACCCAACCGTTGGTGCCACAAATTCTGATGTCTCACTACTGAGACTTGAAGCGTCTTCAACTTCTCCAAATAGTAAACCCCATCACGTTGTGTCCCCACTCCAATCACCATCCTCGTAGATAGGTCCTTAAGAATACAAGAGTCATGAGTAAACGAAGCAAAACAATTTAATTGTTTGGTAAGTTGGGAGACTGAAATAAGTGAACAATATATAGAGGGAACCAAGAGAACATCATTCATATGAACATTGCCCCCTAAACGAACGACTCCCTTCTTGGTAGACATAGTCGAATCACCATTTGGCATGTTAATGCTGCAAGGTTCAATAAATTCCACCTGAGACAACTTGGTGCATGCACCAGTCATATGTTGTGAGGCCCCTATGTCATGAATCCATTCGCGTAACTTACCAGACAGTTTATCGCTGAAGATGCCAGGCCGATGAGCACTCGCTGCCTAAAACACGGGAGACCACTGCTTGGGTGTAAGCACCGGCAGCGACCCCTTCAAGCTGGAATTAGAAGGTGGCTGCGCAGAGGCGGTGTTGGCATGATGATCCGTCCGGTTACTGTCACGGGTGGCGCTGCCAATGCCCCTGCCACCACGACATCCCATGTTTCCATGGGCAGAGTTTTCCATATACCCATTCAAACCGTTGCAATTTTTCATATGATGGCCTCGCTTTTTACAATGCTCACAACGATTAACATCGGTGTCATCAGAATCTGACTGTTTCCGGCCTTGCTCAGGAAAAGTAACAACATTTGTACTCCCTTCTCGACCGCGTGCGATGGTCAGAAGTGTCTCATCCTGCATGACCATAGCATAGGCACGCATGAGAGTCGGCGCTGGATCAAGACTGAGAATTGGGGATCTAAGTGTTCCAAAATGACAAGTCCCATGAGAAATTAATGCAACTTTTCGGCATCACTTTGTTTTTGTGCATTTTCTATGACTTTGCACAAACACCCAATGGCAGTACATGCCAAGAGTGTTCACAAGTCACAATTTCATTCCATAACGGCGTCAGTCGTCCGAAATAAGCGGCAAGAGGCTCACCTTTTTGTTTGGAGCCAAGTAATCGAGTGCCACTTCCAACAAAAAAAATGCTCGCGGATGTAGGTCCTTAACAAAGCCACGTTTTCACGATACGAGATCGTCTCGCACAACTTGGGTTCCACTGTATTGAGGATCCATGACTCGAGAAGAGATTGAAGCGTCATCCACTCGTCTAACTCATCTTCAGTTGTTGGACGAGGAACTTTGCCTTCAACAAACTTCCACTTCCGCATTCCATGGAGAGCGACTCTAACAGCGAGATCCCATTCTTCATAATTGTTCCCAAGAAACACTACCGGAGTTATCACATTCCCGGGTTGATCGCTGGGTAAAGGTCCATAGGGACTAACATGCACCATTCTGCCGGCGGGCACAATAGATTTGTATGTTGTCTTCTCACCGATGGTCTTGAGCAAGAATATGGAGAACGACTCCGCAAATTTTGATCGAAACGAAAAATCGTATAGCTCTGATACCATGTAACGAAATCAAGTTTCAGTGAAGAATTTTCTCACTTTGTTCATTGCGGCTACTCGCCCATAAATACAAGTATACAATCCTAATGTGCAACACTAATCTACATTAGGGTTTTGCGCTATGACTAAATTGCCCTTTACATGAAATAATTATAAGAAATATAAGTTGTACACGTTAATAGTTCCTGATTCGGGATACGGGAGTGTCGACCAGCACATAACGATAAATGTGAATTATTCTCATAAAATATTTAGTAACAATCCAAATGCATATGATTTCATATTTTCTTATAAATTACTTAATATTTCTTTGTGTAACTAATGTGAGATAATTAGCATGCACCATGAGATGGAGAATTTGCCCTTGGCATCATAGGCAGCTTCTATCGATTTTTGTTTTGTTTTTTCATCATTCCCAATCATGACCTCGAGCACCACTTTATGTTAGACATCAGTTTTGTCAAGCCAAGACTATGAAAAAATATTAGTAAAGTTTTGAAATTATCAATACCTGAGGCTCACTGTCAGATATACTCAGAACGGTGCGGCCACAGCCACACCCCTTACGGCCCTACCCCTACAAATATATGAACACCTTCAAAAAAGTCGCCCTCATTACCCGCCTTGCAAAAACAATTATAGGAAAATAGAGGAGAAGAATATTATTAAAGAAGTTTTGAAAGAGGTAGACATACCGGCGAATGGATAAACGGGCTTGAAAGCCAGCAAGCACTATCTATTTTTGGGTATGTGCCTGTTTTTTTTTTTAAATTATTATTGTTATTATTTTTGAAAACCCTGATCGTGGGTAAGCGTGGGAATTTTAAGGGATTACGGGGGTTTGATGCAGGATTCATCAAACCCCCGATCGAAAGGGTCTTAAAATCGGACTTGTTAACCTGCCCTATACCCTGCCCGAACCCCAAACCCCCCGGGCAGGTGTTTTGACACCGAACGAGGTACAATTCAGGCACCGCCCTGAAAACCCTACCTATACCGTGCAGATGTAGGACACCAAACGGACCCAACGAGTGTAGTATACGAAACAAAAAAAATTCGAAAAGTAAAAAAAAAAATGAAGTATTGAATAAAAAAAAATGAAAAATACCAAAAGCACACAAGGGTAGATTAGAAACCTCGGTAAAATGCCAAAAAAACGTACCTCTGCATCAAAAAAGCGTATTCGTAAAATTTTTTGGAATTTTATTTAAAGTTATTTTTATAAAATATTTATTTTAAAGTTTGTTTTATTTTAAATTATTTGGATTTAATTTTTTTTAAGAGCTTCTACTTAATTAGGCTGATCAAGGATATGGGTTTATGAGATTGAATTGAATTGAGCTCAAATCCAATGCCACTTACCTATGGTCAGAAAGTTAAGTGATAGATGGTCTACTCAACAGGTTAAATATATATCTTCAAGATAACACAGTGGGCGAATTTAATAAATTCTTTAGCCTGACTGATTTCCATCGGGAGAGAAAGATTAGTACGATTGTGAGATTCTTGGATTTCGAAGTTGTGGAATATTTTGAAAGATAACCATGAGAGATAATTCTTATTTACTTTATTTGTTGCGCTATTTTTGTATTTGGGTATCATCTCCAACAAGTACTATCCAATGAATAAAAAAAAATAAGGTTCTTCCTTTTCGACAAAGAAAATCAAAGAAAGGGATATTAATTTTTTTTTTCCAAAACCACGTGTTTCCTATGCCTGCCTCTTTCTGCTTCTTGTTCGACAAAGAAAATACAGACGAAGCACTGACCCAACAACCAAAATTTATACACTCGCATAGAAGAGGAATCCTTTGGTCTTCTATTGCAGAATATTGCTTTCTTTTCGGGCTCCTTTTTTTTGGTTGGAGAAAACATGCATTTATGTGGCATTGACTCTCGTTATTGGTACCAAATTTTTTTTTGGATTTATTTTTAATTAATGTGTTGAGTTCTAGTTAATTAAATTTGTAAATTCTCAATTAGTTATGTGTTATAATGTTTATTATGGATTATTCCGTAAATCCCCGTCGGGTAATCCAGACAATAATGTATAATTTGATGTGATAGAACTCTTGGATTATTTTCTAGGTCAGATGTTACATTGCCGTCTACTAGTAGTATTTCAACTTATGTTGATATGTTGAGATCTTCCCCCCGGATGACTCTAATTATCTAGATTGGAAGAAGAAAGTGGATCTTCTCCTAGACTATCTTGATTATAAGGAAATATTACTTATTGATGTTTCTCCGGTTAAACCTATAGGGACTGCTACTCTGGATGATACTGCATTGGTAAAGGCCTATGAGAATTGTGTCAATGCAAATAGGATGGCAAGATGCCATGTTCTTTTAGGTTTAAGTGCATCACTCCGAAGAACCTACACTAAAGTTGTGAATGTTAATGATATTCTAGATAACATTGAAAAAAAATATGGACAACTTCTTAAGCTCACGTAGACAGTCTCTAGAAATCATTCATCAAGACTAAGTGTAGAGATAATGAGGATGTCGAGGCTCATGTGAATAAGATAATCTCTTTAGCTGATGAACTGCAATATCTTGGAACTACCATTACTGAACCTATAAAAATCAGCACTATTATTGATTCATTGCTCGACGCTTACACATTTATAAGGAAAGTATATTCTGTTGCTAATTTCAAATGGATAGTGGAGGATCTTATTAATCGTGCCAATGCGGAAGTTGATAAGAAGAGAAATGACAAAGGTCAGAAAGTAGAAACAGTGTCAATGATTCAAACTCAGCCTAACTCCAAGTCCCTGAAACCCCAAAAGGGAAAGTTTAAAAAGCATGCAAATAGCAACAAACGAATATTTCAGCCACAACAATCGCAACAATCTTCTCATAGTGGTGGAAATGGTCGTTTTAACTTGCATGCTACAGATAAGAAGGAATGTTATAGATGTCATTGATTGGGATTTTTTTACATAAGATTGTAGGGTTGATTGGAACAAGATTGCATCAAGTGAAAATGTGAACAATAACCCAAAACAATCGAGACTATGAGAAAAGGCGGGGTAATAAAGCAGCAGGTGTGGTATTCAATTTGAATCATGCATGTATCAAACCTAAAAGTTGGTGGGTTGATTCTGAAGTTACTATTCATGTTTCTAACCTTATGCAAGAGTTCAAAAGTTTAAGATTAACTGAACCTGGTGAGAGCTATGTGCGAATGAGGAATGATGATAAGGCATCGATTGATTGAGTTGGAGACTATGAGCTGAAGTTAGAAGACGGACAACATTTTATTTTAGTTAATTGTCTATTTGTTCCCGATTTGAGAAGAAACTTATTGTCAGTGGGGGATTTGAACGTGGTCAGGGTTACGTCGGAGAGATTGGGTGGGAGTAGATCAGTTAAATGAAGCAGTTGAGTAAGCCCCTGTTTTGCGCAGCCTTCATAAAATTATAATTGGCTTATATGCACATTTTTTCAAAAAATAACTCATTTTTTGAAAAAATGTGCTTATAAGCCAATTATAAGCATAAGAAAGCTGCACAAAACACCTCATAAGATATTGCGAGTTACTTAGAAACTTGGTTACGCCTTTCTGTTTAAGGATGGTCATTTTGTTATGTTCAAAGATGATGGTGTTTTTTTATATGGTTTTAGAAACATGGATATATATGCTTTGAAACTTAATGGCGATGAAGTTTTCAATTTGGTTGATAGATCTTTTGCCCATAATTCATCTTACTTATGGCACATTCGATTATCTCATATCAGTAATTCACATTCAACAACTTATTCGTGATAGTTTATTGAGCAATCTGCAATTTGAGGAGTATGCTCCATGTGAAAATTGCATTTCTGGAAAGATGTACAAATTTCCATTTTCATGGGTCTTAGAAGCTTTGGTGGGCTACAAGTGATTCACTTTGACATATGTGGATCATTCAGCACTAAAACTATAAATGGATGCGAATATTTCATCACATTTATTGATAATTTTTCAAGATATGGATATATCTATCTCATGCATAAGAAGTTTGATGCACTTGAGTTTTTCAAGAAAATCAAACTTGAAGTAGAGAATAGAACTGGTGAGAAGATTAAAGCATTTTCATACAGATCGTGGTGGTGAGTATTATTCTACCTTGTTTGATAAGTTCTATGAAGAACATGATATTCTTCACATGAAAACTATGGCTTTTACTCTGGTGTAGCAGAGAGAAGGAATCGTATATTGTTAGAAATTGAAAGATCCATGTTGGCTCATACTAACCTTCTCACTAGTTTTTGGAGTGAAATAGAGTTTCAACAAAATACGTTGAGACTATATAATATGAAGTTTGGTTAGGAAGAAAGTCTAGTTTAAATCATCTTCGAGTTTGGGATTGCGTAGCTCATGCACTGATACTTAACCCTTCAAGAGATAAACCAAGTTCCAAAACCTGAAGATGTTTTATCATTTTATATCCTGATTGGTCTAAGGGTTACAAGCTATGTGACCCTATTGCTAAGGTAGCAGAGGAAAGTCGGAATGTCAAGTTCTTAGAAGATAAATTCGATTTTGAAAATCTTGAAGAAGAAAAGAATTTGCTTGAGGAATTGAGGATTTGCCACCCTCTTTGGAGCAGCCTACTGAGTCATACGCCATCTCTAGAAAAAATAAAAGTATATCCTGAAGCCACTCAAAAGAGTTCAAAAGCTACTAACTGTCAGATTGGTTCAGAATATCATGTTTATAATGGTAAAATTTGTGATCAAATTAAATGAAGATATGTATGATCCAAATACTTTTTCAGAGGCTATGATAGGTGTTGATAAGGAGTTATGGTTAGAAGCTATGCATGAGGAGCTTCAATCTCTTCATAAAATAATATGTGGACCTTAGTTGATCCTCCTCTAGATGTTCTAGTGATTGGCTGCAAATGGATATTTAAGAGGAAGAAAAATTCTAAAGGTATTGTTGAGAAGTATAAAGCTCGCTTAGTTGCAAAAGGATACAATCAAATGTATGGAATTGATTATGCTGAAATATTCTCTCCTGTTGAACGCGTTCAATCAATAAGAGTCCTACTTGCTTTGATTGCATACTTTGATTTTGAGTTGTACCAAATGGATTTGAAGACAACTTTACTAAATGGCGAACTCGAAGAGGACATTTATATGGAGTAAACTGAGGGTTTTATGGTTTAATGAAGTGAAAGGAAAGTATGTAAATTTAATAGATCTTTATATGGTTTGAAGCAAGTCTATCGACAATGGAATATTAAATTTCATGAAAAGGTCACTGTTTTTGGTTTTATTCAGAATTTAGCAGAGCTTTGCATATATGTTAAGAAAGTGGGAGAAGATATTATGTTCTTAACATTATATGTTGATGATATTCCTTTGGCTTAAAACAACATTAATCTTTTACTTGAGACAAATAATTGGTTATTCTCTGTATTTGAAATGAAAGACTTGGGAGAAATTTATCTTATCCTTGAGTTTAAAATCGTTCGTGATAGAGCTACACGAAAGATTTCATTGTTACAGGAGAGTTATATTACTTCTATATTTGAGAAGTTTAATATTACAATGTGCATAGAAGAAAAAATTCCATATAATTCTTCTATCAAATTGAGCAAGGAGCTCTGTAGGTACCAACTTTCGGGTCTCAAGCTCAAGAAGCCTGCACCAGTCATGCCTCCAACAGTTGCTGCTCCAAATCCGGACAAGTGGGAGACTTGTGTGGGCCACTCATACCGCTGCATATCCTCAGTGTACACAAATTTGGTGTTGATGTCCAAATTGAAGGGTGTGCAGTATCCTGTCAGCCCACTACCACTTCCACTGACCTTTGCTCCATCTGCACTATCAAGCAAGGCAACCACTGGGACATGCGATGAAGAGGATGAGGACGAGGACGAGGATGATGATGAGGACGAGGATGAAGATGAGGATGAGGATGCTAATGATGGGGTACATGCACCTACAACTTGGTGGGATCAGACTCTGAATGAAGCATGCCTCTACCTTCCTTCAGGGGAGTATTGCTTGAACTCCTAATCTCTTTATCCACTAAGGGCAATGAATGCTACATTTGGGATGGGGGAATTAACTAACCGCTAAACGTTTATTTGTTGAACTGTGAACCTTGTGCATTTATTTGCTTTGCTGCTGATCTTTTGAATTGAACCTCGTATGGTTTGGTCTATGTGCATGCTTGTGCCTACGTAGCTATTATTCCTTCAGCTTTTATGGTTATTACCATACTAAAAAAGTGTTTTACAGAACAAAACAACTTCTGATGTACAAGAGAAATCGGCCAAGGACAGAACTGTGGGAAGAAATTTCAGGAAGAAAATTTTATTTTGGGAAAGGTAGCCGACTTTAGGCTAAGACTAATAGAAAATCCAAACATTTTTCTTCGGCTCAAAACCTCTGAGCCTAAACCAAGATTGGGACAAGTGATGGATAGGAAAAAAGGAATAGCAAAATAAAACAAAAAGAGAAAAAGAAAGCCAGAAAAACAAAAACAAAGAGAAAACAAAGTATATTCTGTATCTCAAATGATAGCTAAGTAATTGCATCTTTGCATTCAAGGATAGAGGTAGCTATCCCATACTGAAAGAAGAGAAGAGCATTTTTTATGTACATAGTACTCCTGTATTGTTAGTTGTATAAATATCCTCGAGTCTAATGTATAACTCTAGTGGAAGGATACGTATTGGCTTCCAAAATAATGTCTATCCCAATCGCTGACCGTTTTGGCATGGAAAAAAAATGAGGGAGATGAAAAATAAACTGAAGAAAAGTTGGGAGGAAAAATCTGTAAGTCTAAGTTTTAAGAAGGGACCTGATCTGAAAGTGAGAAACCCCCCGCAGTTCTGGCCGTGGTTGACACATCTATGTATGAAGGAACACTAAAGTTGGTAACGACTTTAAGCAGAAGAAGTTGCATGACTCAGAATTAGGTGCCCACTTTTCCATAGACATTCTCATTATGCACTTAAGTCTATTTAGATTTGTTTGCTTGAGGACAAACAATGATTCAAGTTTGGGGATGCTGATGAGCCAACTTTATACCTAATAAATGCTCAATAAGGATGATGGGGCACACCTTTTATACATGTTTTTCTTCCTTTTGCAGACACAAGTCATTTATTACTCTTAGAGAGAAAAGGAAGAGAAATAACTCTAAAAGTAGAGGTTTTGCCCCAATTCTCCAGATGTGACACCAATTCCTGATCCCATGATTATGGAAGGTGATATGTCACACCACACTTGGTAGGCGGACGAATGTACCCCTGCATTGTACTGGAAGCTTTCACAGGAATCTACTAAAGTGATATAAAAGGCAAAAATCAACACAAAGAAAGCAACAAAGTACGAGAACGAGATTGTTCAAGAACATAGGGTTTTGAGTCACCATCTTGCAGCTCTGATCCGATTCTCTTCTTGCCTTGTGATGAGCTCAATATTTTATGTTTGTAGACCGGCTCGTGTCTTAAGCATGAGCTAAAACTTTAAATCCAGGGGAGCGATGTAACCCTTAAAGAACTCGGGGAGATTATGGAATGTTTACCATGGTTAGTTGTCTTTGTAGTGTTTGATCTCGTTGCTCTTAATCCTCATCTATTTATGTCTGATCAACATGAGTAGATACTCTAAGCATAATGGGACGTTGAGAGACATAAGTTATGCTAGGCATAATAAGATCCACATCAGTTGCTATAGCATGAGAATGCCTATATGATTGATGCTACCGTGTGAGGATCATTTGAGGTCTTTGGTTTATTTGTATGTGACATTAAAGATGCTCATCTGTAATCCAGTGAAGGACGCTTATAGTTCGAGAGAGATAAGGGTCTAAGATAGGTGAATCCGGTAGGTACAATACGATAATTAACTCATGACTAATAAGGTTATAAATCTACCCGAGGGACTTAAGTGGTGAACTTGCAATCCCCTTGGATATCTCAAGCCTCTGTATTAGATCTATCTTCATTCCACTGTATTTTACTCATTTTTGTTCATTGCTTGATTTGTAGTTAATGAATAAAGTAGTATCGATATCAACACAGTTTTATTCTATTCAACTTGCATAAAGCTTGTGAATTTTAGTGATTGCTTATCCCAATTCATGAGGTTCAACATCCTATTCATCACTTTATTACTTATGCAGAGTATATACTTGCACCAAAAAGTGCATCATGTATGTGCGCATCACATAGCTGACTAAAATAAACTAAAACATAATAAATCCTAAATCCATAAATTTAATAAATCAAATTTTCAAATAATAGCATACTACAATCAACATTTATTATTAAGGAAAAATATATATTGCATAGCTATTTAAAATAAACTAAAATATACAAATACCTAAATCCATAAATTTAATAAATCAAAATTCCAACTAATCACATACTACAATCAAGATTTAATGTTGAAGGAAAAACATATATTGCATAGCAATTTAAAACAAACTGAAATATAATAAATTCTACAACAAAAACAATAAATTAAAACTTAAGTTTGGGATTAGCAATCTCTTGTATCTAATTTACTCGTCGAATGGGAAGGGAAATGAAGGTTGGGCATGTGATTTATAGGAGGGGAGTGTCGGGTATAGGTTGTATGTGGGTGCAAATGGATCTCTTCCGCCATATTTGATTTTCCTTTCATCGTTGATGTCATCAATGATTTTATTAAACCCGGCCAGCCTTCCAAGATTAATTGCGAATTTATCTCGATCACTGACAATAGTAGCGATAAAATGAAATTCGCAAATGACGACAGCAATACACCGAAAATTATTTTTGCCGTCTGCGTTCTGGCAGATCCTTTTGATCTCATCCGCAATCATGTGTATTTTCTTAAAATGTCTCACACATGTGTAGAAAAAATAATTTGCCCAAAAGGAAGTTCTTTGCATGGACAAAATATAATAATAAAATTTCTCACACAAAAGTGAATTTCTCGGGTTTAGTGGTGGAAGGCTCGAGCTTTACGCGACCTTGGCCTGTGCATTATCCAATTCATGTGGAATAGACATGTTGCATGAATCCCATAGATTGTTGGGGTTTAAATTATTTTAGACAGCATGGTTATCCGAAAAAATGAATTTGTCATCCATTTTTTGGTCCCATAGGGTGAGTTCAATCGGTGATCACTTCAAAAATTGCTCCAAGCCTTCACCTTATCACAAACATCTGGGGGATGTTTAGTAAGGGAAATTATGGGGTATTGTGGGAGATAGGATTCAACAGTACTCCACCCAATCACAGTGATTGGGTCAATCATCAATAATTTATAATAATCCTCGAGCCCATAAAAAGTATGAGATTGGTACACATTTAAATCATGTATTAAGCAATCCCAAACATATTTACCTATATATCATAATTTTATTTTATTTTGTCTTTATTTGACTTTCAATTACATTGATGCCCTTAAAATATTAAAATATATTATAATAAGTTATATTAGTAATTGTAAAATGACAGTTTGGTACGAAAATAATTCTCCTTTTCAATAACTAATTCTGATTACAAGAGTGCTCATAACTTTTTCCCCAAGACTAGGAATCTCTAGTTCCCTAATAATAGGAATATGAAAAATTTCCCATATACATGAATATCTATATCTAACTATACATGGAAACACACACACTGCTCCCCTCAAATTGTTCATTATAGTTCTCGCATACCCAATTTGTCAAGGGCAGCATAGAAATTTCAACTTTAAACTTCCTTGGCAGTACATCGGTTAATCGATATTCGAACTTCGCATCTGGGAGTTAAATAACCTCATCTTCTATCTTTACTTTAATAAAATGGATAAACACTTTCACATGTTTGATTCTATCATGCTGAACTGGATTATGGGAGATTGTTATGGTTGCTTTATTATCACAAAAGAGGTTGATCTCCCAATGATGTGGATATCCTATCTCTTCAGCCACGGTATCTCACATACTCCACGTGCAACCCCTTTAAATTCAGCCTATGCACTCAACAAAGCGCCCACCTTTCTCCAAGTAACAAGATTCGCTCCCACAATTGTAAAGTATTTAGAGGTGGACCTCCGATCAGTAATGCTTCCATCCCAATTAGCGTTAGTGAATCCCTCAACCCTTAAATGACCATGCTTTGCAAAAATTATTCCTCTTCCTAGACATGACGTCAAGTATTTGAGTATTCGAATCACTGCGTCCATAGGTTCTTCACTAGGATTATAAATTGGCTAACAGCACTTACTGTGTAAGCAATATCCGACCTCGTGTGTGGTAGATAAATCAACTTACAAACTAATCGCTGGCATCGCCCCTTATCTGTTGAAACTTGATCAGGATATATTCTCAACTTATGATTTTACGAAATAGTAGTATTCAATGGGTTACATTCGAGCAATCCAAACTCGGCTAACAAATCAAGGACATATGTTTTCTATGATAAAAAGATTCCTTGGCACCCTGCTACCTCAATTCTTAAGAAAATTTGAGTTCATTTTTTTAAACATAAATTCAACACCTAGTGCCTTTTGAAGCTTTTTGATATCCTCTATATTTTCTTCAGTGATAATATTCTTCTTTTTAGTAACATATTATGATGTGAATGACTATGGGTATACTAATAATTCTTCATTGCCAAGCTGAACCTTGTTTTAGACAAAACATGATAGTTTCCCAAAAGGGGGAAAATTTACCAGGCAAATTTTTCAACAATAGCCAATACATGAGAAAGAGAGAATTTACAGCCTCTTCTTTATTTTCTCTATCCATCCCCGCATCTTCTCCTCGAGAGGCCTTGCCAAGTTGATCCTTCTGAACCATGCACGAGGAGTTGTTTCAACCCATTACACATTGTACTCTACTTTCCAGAGTTCATTGCATATCCTGTAGGAGTCTACATATATACTTTTTCCTCCAAATCCCCATAGAGAAATGCATTGTTTACATCAAATTGATGCAAGTGATAGGAGTACTCTAATAGTGTTTAATTTTGGCGACAGGGGAGAAAGTCTCTAGGTGATCAATCATGTAGGCTTGAGTATATATGGCCACCAATCTTGCTTTATATTGCTCAATACTCCCATCTGCTTTGTGGTGAATACCCACCTATATCCAACAACCTTTTTTCACAGGGGAAATAGATTCCACAATCCAAGTTTTGTTCTTCATTAACATTGTAATTTCCTCCTCCATTGCTTCAGTCCACTTTTGATCTGCCAATGCCTCTGCAACACTATTTAGTATGCCACATGTATTCAATGACATAACAAGATTCTTCAGTGGTTCAACCATAATCCTATCTAGCCTCATGTACATGGAGATTGGATACTTTGATTTCTTCCCTTTAACTTCTCGTGAGTACGTGTCCGGTGCCTTGCCTCTATTTTCCCTTAATGTAAGAACACAAACACTTGTATTCACATCATCAGAAATCTGTAAATTGGGTGAGATGTTTACCTCGAGATCATTCTCCAAAGTCAAATTTTGGGACGATGGTGGGAAGACAGGGTCTTCTTCATGTTCTCCATAAGATTCCTCATCAGACTTTTTAGACTGTTAAGACAATCCTGATGAATTTGCCTCCTGGGCCGCGGTCTCCCAAGATGATTCCAAATTGGGGACCTCGATCTTGGTTCCTCAAAGTAGATTTTCCCCAGAGGAGGACCTCGGTCTCCCAAGAAAAATTTGCCCTGGGGGACCGTTGTCCATTCTTCTCCGTTGCAGATTTTCGAGCAGAGATTCAGACCCTCAAATTCTTGATGTGACTCAACCTTTTAACCAAGACCAATTCGATGGTTCTGGGTCCAATGAGATAGAGGTCACCATATGGGTTGGGCATGGCGGGCTAGACCAACCCATCTATTTTTTTGGCGAGATGTGCGTGGCCCAATCCTTTTTTTGTTGTGCCGGCATAGCCCATTAGCTATTTGGGTTGGGATGGCCTGACATGAATAGCTAACCGTGCTAGGCCTAATTTTCGTGTCGGTGGGCAACCCAACCCGCCATCTATTCTTTAATTTTTATTTGTTTAAAAAAATAATTTACCCATCTCCCAACCCAACCCAGTATTTTTAAAAGGCACGATCTCATTTTTATTTGAAAATGCCCAAGCTTAAGTTTTTTGGTTTTAAACTAAGTTTTACATTTCTTTTTGAATTAAGTTTTATGTTTTTTTGCTTTGAACTAAACTTTACAGTTTTTTGAATTCATCTAAGATATAAATTTTAATATTTTTTTTAAATATAATATTTTTATATGAGTAAAAATATAAGTGCAATATATTTATTATTTGTTTAGATAAAAACAATCTCACATACCCTAGAGAATATTTTGTTGCCAATTTTTTTTTTTATATATTACAAATATATATAAATCTAGACCGATCTGGGTTGGCTCGACTCTAGTTCTAAATGGGCTGGGTTGGAAAGCCATGGTTTTGGTCGTGCCGAGTCGGCCTGGCATGTATCGGGCCCGGCCGACACTATTGGATAAATGAACCGTGTTGGACCATGACTATGGTAGGTTGGCCTGGTACAATGAGATACTCCCCCTGTGCGAAAATCAACTTGTTGAGCTCAAAAAACAACTCAAATTCAAGAAACATCACATCAGAAGAGGTACAGAGACGATGATTGGTAGGATCATAGCATTTATACCATTTATTGTAAGATTCCATATCCTTAGAAACACGCAACCATGACACAAGGGTCAAGATTGCTGCTCTGACTAGGATACAAATGTACAAACATCGTGCATCCAAGTATTTGAGGAGGTAACACCAGTACAAACGGCAAATGTACATGATGATATAAAGTATGGAGTGGTGTCTGAAACTTCAGAACTTTGGAGGGCATTCTATTAATCTGTCAAACGTTGTAGTTATCGATTCAGCCCAGGATTTAGCTGGAACATGACCATCCACAAGTAGTGACCTAGTTATTTCCAAGATATTTCATTTTGCTATCTCATTCTGCTTAGGCGGCTGAGAAAAGAGGTTTCAAGACTTATACCCTTAGCTTGAAAAAAATTCTACAAGTTGAGTACTCAGATATTTATCTCTATTGTCAAACCTGAGTGCCTTAATATTTGCAGAAAGTTGAGTTTGAACCATTAAGTAAAACGTCTTTAACATGTTCAACACCTCATATTTTCATTTCAGCATGTAAATCCACATCATACGAGTGCATTCATCCACAAAAAGCACAATCCAACGTACTCCATTTAAACTCATAATCACAAGGAAGGCCTCCATACGCCTAAATGAACTAAGGAGAACAGAACTAAGTTCATAGAAGTGCTAGTAGAATAAGTAGATCTGTTACTCTTAGCTATCATGAATGTCTGACATTGAAATTCATTGTCCAAAACATTTCACAACAACTTAGGAAACAAATATGTAAGATATCCAAAGGTTGGATGTCCCTGCCGACCATGCCACACCTAAATTTGTGTAGTCCTGTCACCAGATAATCCATCTATTCTCAGTGTGGCTCCTCACTGAAGTCATCCATGTAATATAACCTCTCTTCTAGTTCTACGCCAAATAATCTCCTCCAACTCCGTGAGAAGATCCTGAAAAACAAAAACAATTGGGGTACATTAGTGCTGTACATTGCAAATCCATTGTAACTTGGCTTACAGATATAAGTTTATGAAATGGCAGAGGAACAAGAAAAACATCTGGAAGAGCAAGCTTTGGTGAAAGCACAATAATTTTGGCATCAACTGCATCAGATTTTTCTCCTTTTAGACTCAAAATACAACTCCGTCGAGGTGCAATGCAATTTGACAAGTCACGCCTATCAAATGTCATATGGTCTGTAGCTATGAGATCATTAGTGCTGTACATTGCAAATCCATTGTAACTTGGCTTATAGATATAAGTTTATGAGATGGCAGAGGAACAAGAAAAACATTTGGAAGAGCAAGCTTTGGTGAAAACACAATAATTTTGGCACCAACTGCATCAGATTTTTCTCCTTTTAGACTCGAAATACAACTCCGTCGAGGTGCAATGCAATTTGACAAGTCACGCCTATCAAATGTCATATGGTCTGTAGCTATGGGATCAAACACCCAGTCTTTTTGGGGATTGCAATGTAGTAGAGGAGATAAGAGCCATACGTTCTATTGGAACGAAAGTACTAGTGGGAGATAGTTTGTATCGAATGTTTCTTGACTTGTATTCGATATGTTTCTCATTATTTCAGTACATGAATTTATAGCACTAGGGAGATAAGAGTGTGATCCCTAGTTTTAAGGGATCACAATCTCTTACATTTAATGTGCCGTACCTACTTTATTTAATGTAATCTACTTTACTGTTTTAGCTACTGTGCTAACACTCCCCCTCAAGTGGAATTGGAGGATCTTCAATTCCCAACTTGCTCAGAGTATTCGAGAACACCTGTTTTGTAACTACCTTTGTGAGAATATCAGCTGGTTGATCTTCTGATTTTACAAACGGAAGACTAACAATCCCTTCTTCAAGTTTTTCTTTAATAAAATATCGGTCCACCTCAACGTGCTTAGTCCTATCATGATGCACTGGATTTTCAGATATGCTAATAATAGCTTTATTGTCACTATATAGAGGACATACTTCATTCAATGGTTGACCCAGCTCACTCAGTAGCTTTCGCAACCATAGGATTTCAGTCAGTCCTCGTGCAATACCCTTGAACTCAGCTTATGCACTTAACAAGGCTACTACCTTTGGTTTCTTACTTTTCCAAGTTACAAGATTTCCTCCAATCATCATGAAGTATCCAGCTGTAGATCGTCTATCAGCTGGATTGCCTGCCCAATCAGCATCTGTTAATCCTGCAATATTCAAGTGGCCATTGTTTGAGAAATGAATTCCCAGCCCTGATGTACCTTTCAAATATCGTACTATTCGAAGTGCAGCTTCCATGTGCTCAGGCTGTGGTTTGTGCATGAACTAACTAATCACACCAACTGCATAAGCGATGTCAGGATGAGTGTGTGCCAAATAAATGAGTTTGCTTCCAGATGTTGGTATCTATTTTGATCGGTTGACTCTGCCCCTTCTTTGATTTGTAACTTCTGATTCACTATTGCTGGTGTATCAGCTGGTTTACAATCTAGAAGCCATGTCTGAGTATATACTTCCGTTGGGAGATAAATATCCCTCCTTTTGTTCTTTGAACTTTAATCCCCAAGAAGTATTTTAACTCTCCCAAATCCTTCATCTCGAATTCTTTAAACAAATTTCTTCGCAGTTCTTCAATTTCCTTTGAATCGCTACCAGTAATAACCATGTCATCCACATAAATAATTAGGCATGTGATCAGCTCCCATCTTCTTTTTATAAACAGCGTATGATCTGAGTTACTCTGCTTATATGCATACTTCTTCATCACTAAAGTAAACCTGCCAAACCAAGCTTGAGGTGACTGTTTCAATCCATACAAAGCCTTTTTTAACTTGCACACATGATTTTGATGAAACTCGGTCGAATAACCAGGCGATGGTTTCATGTATACTTCTTCTTTCAGATCTCCATGAAGAAAGGCGTTCTTTACGTCAAACTGATGGAGCGGCCAATCTAAATTTGCTGCTATAGAGAATAATACTCGGATTGTGTCGATTTTTGCAACTGGAGAGAATGTCTTAGAATAATCAACTCCAAATGTTTGAGTGTATCCTTTCGCCACCAATCTTGCTTTGTACCGTTCTATTGATCCATCAGCTTTTCTTTTGATTGCAAACACCCATCTACATCCAACAGGTCGTTTTCCTTGAGGAAGTTGACATATATTCCATGTATCATTCTTTGATAGAGCATTCATTTCGAGTCCATTGCTTTTCGCCACTCAGGATATTCCAGCCCCTCCTCAGCTGTGTGTGGTATTTTCTCTGAATATAGGGCTACTGAGAAGAAAGTACTAGTACTTCCCCTGATCATGTTAGCTACAGGACAACGTGATGATCGGGGTAAATGTTCAGGTTCATATCGTTTAGGGGGAACACCCTTAGTGCTTCTGAGTGGTAACTCGCACTGGGATTGTATATTGGCCGAGAGAATATCTGACCTGTCAGTGTCAACGGATTCGACCATAGTGTCAAATAAGGGTAGTGAATCATGTGTACTAACCTTACAAGTATCAGACCAGGGAAGGTTGGCATCTGTAGCATCTATAGTAGTGCCCTGTGCTATGTCAACAGGGAGTGCATTATCTGTATCTGTACCTTGTGGAACATCTTCAGGCAGGGAAGATATAGTAGGTACATGGAATGTATTGACTAGCCAATTCAACGGATCATGATGATCACTAGACATCCCCCCTTGAACGCTGGGTTGGTTAAAGTAATACTCAGTTTCAAGGAAATCACAATCCATCGATATGAATAATCACCGAGTTATAGGATCAAAGCACTTGTACCCTTTCTTATTATAACCATACCCTAGGAAAACACCCTTTACGGCACAAGGATCAAGTTTTGTTCGATCATTTTTAGGTATGTGGACAAAAATAGAACACCCGGACACACGAGGTTGGAGAGTTAAAATATCAGGAATAGGAAGTAGGGTCGTGACAGTTTGGAGTGGTTTTTTAAGATCAAGAACCTTGGTAGGAAGACGATTGACAAGATAGACTGACGTAGAAACAACATCAGGCCATAAAGTTTTTGGAAGTTTAGACTCAATTAGAAGTGCACGAGAAATGTCTAATATAATTCTATTTTTTCGTTCAACAACTCCATTTTGTTGAGGGGTATAAGCACATGTAGTTTGATGAATGAGTCCTTTATCCCGAAAAAATTGTTCCATGGATTGATTTACATACTCCCCCCATTGTCAGACCGAAGAACCTGAATTTGACACTTGAACTGAGTTAAGATCATGGAATAAAAATCAAAGAACTTTTGTGGAACCTCATATTTGTGTTTCAGGAAATAGACCCACGTCAATTGAGTGCAATCATCAGTAAATAAAACAAAGTAACGGAAGCCATTGGAACACGTAGTAAGAGCAGGCCCAAAAACATCAGAGTGAATTATTGAAAATGCACTGGAAGAGCGAGTATTTGTTACAAGATAAGAATGTTTATGGCTCTTAGCTAGAACACATGTATCACAGTTGAGCAAAGTATTGTTCCTGAAAAATTGAGGGAACAAAAGCTTAAGATAACTAGTGGAGGGATGTCCAAGTCGTCTGTGCCACAACCAAGCATGCCTGTTGATCGTTCCACGAGACAGCATACAAGTCCCATGTTGGGCCACCTCATCGACATAGTACAAACGACCAAGTTCAGTGCTATGTCTAATGATCTCCCCCGTTCTGATATCCTGTAATAAACAAAAGGTCGGGTACATCAAGACAACACAATTTAATTCTTTTGTCACATGACTTATCGAAAGAAGCTTGCAAGATAAAGCAGGAACGTGTAAGCAGTTAGGTCGAGTAATATTCGGAGATAAATTAATAACGCTGGCACCCTGAATTGCAGTAAGTTCCCCATTAGCTGTCTGAAGTTGTTTCCTTATAGGAACTGTAGACTTGCAAATATCGCGCAAATCATTAGTTATGCTATTAGTCGCACCACTATTCAATATCCATGGTTTAAAATTTGGATTAGCATGTCTCTGTGCACTGTAGACCATTGTACCAGAATTACCGGAGCAGTTAGATTGGAAAAAATGAGCTTTTGAGATATCCAAGGATTGTTGGAGCAATTTTGTAATATCTGGACACTCTGGGGCCAAAACCGGAGATTTATTAAACCCTCGGGTCACTTCTATAATTTTAGCAGAGTCCAATGGCCAGCGTACTATTCTGGAGTTATCAGAGGGTCTTGCTGCAATTACTGAGGAACCAACTTGCAAAGACTTGAAATTACATGGATTAGATCGCAAGGTCTGAACAATTTCTTCATTGCCTTCTCCGTTTTGATCAAATTCACCATTTTCGTCCAGGAGCTAGCCGATCGACACGGTAATTCCACCAAAACCTTGGTTTGAAATATCGCCGTGAGTGAAAGCGGCCATGGAGTTGCCCACTGCACCGGTGACCGTGACATAGGCGTTGGATATTATCCTGCATTTTTTCACATCGGGCCACCACTTGGGATATCCGACTCGTTTGAAGCATCCCGCGAGTGTGTGGCCTAATTTCATACAATCAGTGCACCATAACGTGGATTTTTCCACTGTGCCTTCTTTAGGAGTTGTTCGTGCCTTTCCCCGATCTTGTAGCCCCTTTATCGTAAGACCATAACCGAGTTCCAGTGATGGTTCACGAAATGGAGCTCCAAATATTCCAATAAGAGCAGCTTCCCTACGCACCGTAGCGTAGGCTATCTCAGTTGAGGGTAGTGGTGAAGTCTTGAGCAAATCCCGTCTCACGGAATCAAAGCTATCATTGAGACCCGACACAAACTGATATAATCGGGTCTCACTCCGAAACTTGTTGAATGTAGCGATATCCACCGCACTCGTCATCAGATTAGGTTGTCGCCTTTCAATTTCTCTCCAAATTCTTTATAGATTGCTAAACAATTGCTCTAACGTACCGTTTCCTTGTTTTTGGTTGCTAGCTCTGACCGTGAGGTCATAAATCTAGAGCGCGTCGCCGCCGCTGCCATATGTGGTGGCAAGACTGTTCCAGAGCTCGAGAGCCGTGGGATATTTGGCGAAATTGGTCTTTAAATCACGATCCATATTGTGAAGAATCCAATAACAAACAGTTAAATCTATTTGTTCCCACTGGGCATATGCAGGATCGTTGATGGGTGGAGACGGTGGGTTTCCTGTGATGTGACTGAGGCACCCGCGCCCTCCAATGGCAACTTTCATCGGTCTAGCCCATAGAGAATAATTCTGATATGTGAGCATGAAATCTATTTCAATGTTTTGGATGTGATATGATGGTTGAATTTGCTTCAGCAGGGAGGAAAATCGCTCAATCATGTTTGATGAGATTTAGTGTAACCCCTCACGGTCTCCTGTTGGAAGATTCTCTCCGGTGGTTGTCGTGATGGTTTGGTTGCCCTGATCATTGTTGGCATCGGACATGATTGAAAAAATCTGGTAGATGATGAATACAGGATCGATTTCATCACCGTGCCTTAATACCAAGATAGTTTGTATCGAATTTTTCTTGACTTGTATTCGATATGCTTTTCATTATTTCAGTACATCGATTTATAGCACTAGGGAGATAAGATTGTGAGCCTTAGTTTTAAGGGATCACAATCTCTTACATTTAATGTGCCGCACCTACTTTATTTAATGTAATCTACTTTACTGTTTTAGCTACTGTACTAACAGTGGGAATCAACGAGAGTTCATTGACTGCTTCAACTATGGCTGCTTTGCGGTGTTCTTGATATTGCCCTCATGTTTCTTCCCTTAAGTTTTCTTTGATTTTCCCCACCACTCAAGGTAAGCACCTTCCTCCTTGAAACAAGATTCAAGGGTGTGGAGCTTCTTTTGACATCGTGTGTACCAAAACTTATCCTTCATCATTTAACATTGTTGGTCACCCTTCGATGTGTACACCCCTAAGATGCTAAGAATCTTCTAGAGCTACTACTTTCCTTTTGCATCACCATCTTACATATTGCTTCCCTCCAAACGTGAGCATATGTTTCTTCAATAGTAGGAATGAGACAACTCTGTAGCAAATTACTTCTTATATAGTCGAGAAGATCATCTAAACCATCAGGGGGCCATAAACATGCTCCTCACGAACAAGAACAACATGCTTCTTTATGTCTTCAGCGTGGACCATCGGATTAGGCCGACGAAAATCAATCTCTCTCCAAAGAGATTGAGGACTATCGTAATAAGTCTTTAGAGATCCACCATTCTGATGCATCCGTCACACTTGTTGACCAAAAGCACACTTGAAAGGTGTCTTTGCTATTCAAATATGTTGAAGAGACGCCATCCCGGACCTCCTTCACTGATGGATAATGAGTATAATTAGCAAAATAATTGGCTCCATCGAGTTAATGAGCAACCATCACACTTTGGCATCATCTGTGCGCCATTTGCGGAATAATGAGTAAGTGAATTCAGTTTGAGGGATATCACCATACATATACCATAATTTATCTTTACATGCAATGAAACATCTCCATGACTTGGGATCGCAAATCATAGTTTGCATCAGTCAGCTTGATCCCAATCAATGATGTCAAAGAGCTAGTGGTTGGTACCCGTTCTACATGTTGTTTTGACAACATGTAGGTTATTGTTGCCAAGATTTTCTTGCAGGTACTTTCGCTTATCCAAGCGAATTTCTCTCAGGTGATCATCCTTTTTTCTACGATTTTTTCCAGGTACAAATTGAAGGTAGGGGCCGGGGCCGGGGCCGGGGCCGATTGTGACACTAGGATAGACCGGTGAGATCACGGGAGAAGCTCCGTTTGTATGGTATAATGGAGGATGGGTGCATGTTGGATCCCGCAAAGCAGAATATCACTTCTTGTGCAAATATTGTAGACAAGAAGTGCAAGGATGGGTCAGGAATCTGAAAGCTGAACTAGAGAGCTCCCGGGTGGAACAAGCACTGACATTTCGGTGGCTGCTGGATCTCAAGAAGTGAATGTCTCAACAGTTCGAGTTAATGAAGGTTGTCGTGGGTCGATTGTAGCACGTGGTGCATTTTTCTCCTCTGTTGATGCAACAGTTCAGTCAGTTGGAGTCCATGTCGTTGCTAGTGGTTCAACTACTTGAACGCCTTCAATCTTCCATATTGATGTTTGAGAAATTTGCCCAGACGGAGCACGGAGAGGCATATGTGCGGCCGTTTCTTAGATTAACATCTTTTCATCGGGTGGTTGCCTTTCGGCTTGCAGAGGCAGCTTTAACCTGCTCGCTGAAGAAGTTGATCCAATATAGTGTTGAGTGCAAATATCAAATAAACCTGTTAAATATTGTGCAAAAATTGTGAAATTCTGATTCTGCCCCTTGCTTATACGTTTTTTTTGTGAAATGTGAGTGTGAAATGACCATCTTACCCTTATTAAGTGTAAAATGGCTGTTTTATCCTTGTTTTTACTGAAATCATGAAATTTCCATTAATGAAAGCGTAATCCTGATCGTCCGTTTGTTTTGATCGTGTGGCTACAATTAAATCCCGTTTATTTGTCGTTGTCTAATCTGAACCGTTCGTTTATATTTTGATCTAATGGTCGATATTGAAGCTTCTCGAGGAAGCTGCTCGTGTTAATCATATCCGTTCATTTATTCTTGATCTAACGGTCCGAAAAGAAGCTTCTCGAGGAAGCTTGATCAGAAGAGTTGTGACCGTTCAATATTCTGACAGGATCCTATGGCTCAGATTGGTTTTGGTAAGCGGGGAAGGTCGGAGCATTCATTTTAAGTTTGATCCAACGGCTTAGGGCAATACATGAACTCGATGCAATGGGAGCCATTGATTTGAAGAGATCCGATGGACAGGACTTGTTCATGGAATCGATATATAAACTTTTCGTCAGATTTCGTGGATTAATTAATTGATTCTTTCTCTCTCTCTCTCTTATCTCTTGAACTCCGGTTTTCTTTCGTTTCTCTCTTGGTTTTCCAACTTCTCAACGGCAAAACTTCTAGTTTTCTGGCGATTCTATGGTGATTTTTGCAATTGCGATCTGTGAGATCGTTCCCATTCATTGAGATCTACGTTTTGGTTACACTTTTGATCTAGTTTAGCTTATTTGAAGTTTAGAGATTCCGTTTATAGTGCTGTTTTTCTGAGTTATTAGCACGTTTTTAGGAATTTTCTAGACTTTTATTAAGCATCTTAGACTAGATTGGTGGTTGCATGTTCGTTATCTTTTGAGATTTTGTTCGGACTTGTTGTATCTTGTAATTTTCTCGAAAGATAATATAAGCTACGAGAGCTACCGATTCTGGAGCTCAACGAGGATTAATCGAATCTAAGAAAACGGTGAACCTCGAGCCTTAAAATTGTCTCAATTTAATTTTTGCATTTTTTTACAAAATTATTTTGTTACACGCTTACTAACAAGTGTATTAAGTGTAAAGAACAAAGAAATCGGACCAAATAAACTCAACATATAGTTTGCCCGTCTTTAATGAGTTTTCTCATCTGACTTGGTGTCTATTTTTCATTTGTAGTATGGTAGACGCATTACTGGAATGATTTTTCAAGTATACATATCCAGGGGGTGTAGTATGTAACTGGTTTTAGGTAGTTTACTTGTTACGCTTGAGGGTGATTCTTATGTTTTTCTAGGTTGGGGACCTCTTGAGTCTGCAACAATTATGCATCTTACCGTGTTTATGAACTCATTATGTGATTTTTCCTGTTTCTTGAGGAATGCTTTATTGCTGGTTTTTTGTTTGGTAAACTCTGATCAAGGTGTGGATGGATATAGGAATCCTTCTTGTCATTGTCTGTGTAAGATCTTCGAAATCTATACTACGTGTCATGATGCAAAATTCGTGCGGAAGCGTAAACATAAGTGTGTGTTAAGCATACATAACAAAAATT
>JAOWBN010180314.1:0-17132 GCA_028565015.1 Pinguicula moranensis
TAACTCTTCATTTTTTCAAAAAAAGTTCTTATAATCCAATTATAAGCATAAGAGGGTCTGCGCAAAACAGGGCCTTATTATGTATGTGTATTATGCACCTAATTAATGCAAAAAAGACGAGATGTTACATTTTGATGAGAAGAGGCCTTTGAATTTCGCCCATGATTCAAACCTCCATCTATCTGAAGCTGCAACTGCAACCTCTAGTCTGCTAATGGGACTTCAAGTCTGCTCCAACAGCTAAAGTGAAAAATGTCAAACACCCAACAAATAGTTTGAATCCACACAAACACATTCCCAAAGTGCAAATGGTCACAGAAACACAGACTAATAAGTAGCATCTCAGAAAAACAAAACTCAAACAGCATCAAACCAAAGCTCGAACAGCAAATAGTTTGAATCCATAACAACAAAGCTCGAACAACATGGCCAAATTTCGAATACAGTCTACGAAGATGTTCGTTAAGAAGTCTACCAGTGCAGCATACACAACAAAAGTCTACTCAATACCCTTCAAAAGCAAAAAGGAGTGCAGCAAGGGAAATAGTACAACATGTCTTCAAAATTAGATATAAAGTCAATCAAATGGATCGAAGTGGGTGTATAAGGACGGGTTTGTGATTTTATGGAGGGTCAACTTTTCTTCTAACCATTGTGACGGCAATCAGCAGTTGGAATTCCCGTGTACAACCTTTGTTGTGTTGGATCTGCGAATAATTCTATGGCAAAAAATCAAATTTGACTACCGTGCATAATACCCGAATGTGCGTGAAGGGAAGCCATGCACTCATCTATGTCATCTGAAGGAGGCTTAGTCTGTGCTTCTAGTCTCATTCTATCGTTAACGGTGATGGTATCTAATGGTTTGGCAATGCTTTCAGCGGATAACAACCTCTTATTCTTCTTGGCTATATTTAGTGAAGATTTCCCTTGAGGTGTACCGCGTGCCAATCCCTCATTATCCAATGGAGTAGAGGCGAGGTTGGTCACCGGCGAGACAATGACATCGGGTTCTGTTTCACCAGAACCCTCCTCGACCTGTTCTATGAATGGCAGGTTCCCAGAAGAAGGGGCAAAAGACCGTTACCCAGTTGCAACCACGCCGTTGAATAGCTCTGCTTGTAGCTCCTTCAAAAGTGGATCCTTCAGTCTAAACTTTGCTACTGAAGGGGTTTCCTGGAAATATTCAAGATAGATGGTTAATAATGCAAAACATCGGCGAAGGATATAAACTAAATCAAAATTGTATGTAAAAAACCTGAATCTTCCTTGACCATCACTCCAGTTTCGCTAAAACAGTTTGTCGAATGTCATCCCAGCCCAATCCAGTATCACCTCTATTCAAGGTTGTCCACTCTTTCCACTCCTTCTTCAATGTATCCAAGCAATTCTTCAGTTGTTGTTTGGTATAATTATTGCCTGTTTGACGCTTGAAGTCCTTGACAACATGCAACCAACCTATATGATCAAAGGAGCCCCCAAGCCTATTTCCTGCCCGAACCTCTTTCGCACAAGCCTCAATCAATGTTGGGATGTTTGCATTTGTCCATTTTGCTGATACTCTAGTGTCCACTGCCTTCCCCCTTCTGCAGCTGAAATTGTCGGCATCTTGTGATTCGTCTATGATATTTGATTCCATGTGAACCTGGAGCTGTAAATCTGGAAACAATTAAGGACAATTAAAACAGGACAACAAATCCCTCCCCTACAAAATCAGACCTACACGAACCTATGTGGGGTAAGAAACAATAAAGTTTTGGCAAAAGCACAAACTATAAAAGAAACATACAATATACTAACAACGAAGGTAAGAAAAAATATACTAAAGAGTAAAGATTATCACTCGGGGGGCCAACACCTTACCAACCAACTTTATGAGGATCAATGGAACTTGCACATGAACAGAAAGAAGAAATTCTAATTTAAAGATGTACTCAAAAAAAATTCATTATCGTCTTGTTATAAGTACAAAACCCACATATGTTCCACCAATTGTACTGTTTCTCGCCATTCAAGTAAAACCAATCACTTCTAACAGAACAAGCACATGTATGGCATTAAACTTACCCAATTTAGCACTATAAACTTCAAAGGCTATTTGATTACCATCCCAATGAAAGTTAAAGAAGAACATAGTTATAAATGGTATTGGACCGAAACTGAACGTAACATTCTGAGGAGGTTATTTTTAATCTGTGTACCCAGATCATCATTTCCAGATGCACAATGTACCAGCAATGGAGGGGAATCTGGAGGAAGAGTGTTAACAAATTCAATCTTTATTGTGTAAGCAATGAGACAACTATTCGCCCCCATGAACATGGGAGACAAGAGGATGAAAGACAGGAGGAATGCCTTGTTTTCAGACAACTATTCCATGGCATCAGCCACTGACCGAAAAAAAAACATTCACTAATCAAACAAAAATTATAAATTACAAAAAGGCGAAACTGCCTGCATCAACATGAACATCTTTAAAATACTTTTTCTGTGAAGATCCTTCCTGTGAACCTCAATTACAACATAACAATGAAGTTGAGCAATACTTTTTCTGAAGAACGTTCATTTTGTGCACTGAACTTTATTTGTAGAAACATCAAACAAAAATCGAACTCATAATTTGTGGAAACAAAAATTAAGATCAACCCTAAAACCATAATTTGTAGAAACGAAAATCTAAATTAACACTAAACCAGTTATGGGTTTGTGTCTGTCCATCATATAGAAACAAGAATCGACCCTAAAATCAACCCTCAACCCATAAACAGTAGAAACGAAAACATCATATATCAAAGAAAAAACAAATTTATAGCCACAAAAACCGAAACCCTAAACTTGTATACATTCAAATCAAACGCATTACTCAAGAACTCAATTGAAACAATTGTCTTTGTCTTCTCATTCCCGTCAATCAACGGTAGAGTCCGGCCGTAGGTGATAGGGTAGCATTAGGCGATGGCTGACCTACTTCCTTTCTTCTTGGATCAGTGACGTGAGCGAGAACTGCTCTTCTCTTTCGGAGTCGCGATCGTCAAGTCGGTGTTGGCCGATAGGGCAAATGGTATTTCTGTCTGATAAATCATGTAAGTTTGAGAAAATTGCAAAAATGCCATTCTATTTTTTAGAAGGAAAAAAAGCATGTCCGGAGGTGCTTATTTTTTCAGAACAAGTAGTAGAAGGTTGGCTGCGCGAAACACTCATTTTTTTTAAAAAGGTGCTTATAAGCCAATTATAATTTTAAAAAGGTTGCGCAAAATAGGTCCTTAATCTTCATTATGGAAAGCAAAGTGACTAGTAATCTTGTGAGTTAGGCAGGAAAGTAGGGTTATACAACAATAATTCTAATAAATATCTAGTCATTTTGTATTTGGTTTGGCTTTTTTTTTTTTTGATAAGTTATGTTTATTATTTCTTAGTGTAAAGTGTCCATGATCAGATACATTTTGTATAAGAAAAGCCCTTAACATATGGGATATCTTCCGACCCTACACCAAAATCATGGTGAAAAAAATGAACTAACACAGTCTCGAGTTTCGAATCCAGTCGGATATAGTAATCGCAATTTGCATCACAAACGCTGTATGCCAATACCAAGTCTGGACTTGGATTCTTTCCAAAATCACATCTGATGCTGAATTTTTATTTTGAAATCTCACCTCATTTCGAATAGAGTTAGACATACGGGCCCGGCCTAGCCCGCCCGCCAAAAACGGGTGGGTGACGGGCCTTGGGAAAAAAAGGTCGTGCCGGGCCTGCTCGTTTTCGAAAGCGGGCTGGGGCGGGCTCAATTTTTAGGCCCGCCCGGCCCGCCCGTTTGATTATTTAAAAATAAAAAATAATAAAAAAATATTTAAAAAATATTAAAAATATTAAAATAAATTTAAAAAATTAAAAAAAATACGAAAACGGGCGGGCAAGGCGGCTATTATGCTTAACGGGCCGGGCGAGCTTATTTTGTAAACGGGATGGGCGGGCATGGCCCATTTTGTAAACGGGCCAAACGGGCCAAGCCCATTTTACTCACATAGGCGGGCCGGGCTGGAATTTCCAGCCCGTTTACCCAGAACAGCCGGGCCGGGCCGCCTGTTTGTCGACCTCTAATTTCGAACATTCCATAAAGTCCCAACCACTCATATACGGTGGACCACACAGCATATTTGGTTTGGCTTTTGTCATAAGAATGTTGATATATTAATAAAATTTTAATTTTTAAAAAAAAGAAAGAATCAAGAGCGTGCATTTGTCCCAATTATGTCCATTCACATTTTACATATTTTCTAAAATTTACTTTATTTTATTTTCGTCTTACATTGATATAGTCTTTTTGTGATTTTATTTTATATTTATATTTTTTGGATAGTTTTTGTTTTTATATGCTTTTCAAAGAATCAGTACATCAAAATAGAGATTAGCCTGACCCGTCGTCCCCGCCAAAAATGAGAAACGGGCTAGGCCCTTCCTTTTTCAAACAGGCTACGATGAAAATTTTTGAAAACTTGCCCGACCATTTTTATGGAGGGCGGGATATAAGCTCAATTTTTGAGCCCGCCAATTTTGTTCGTCAGCCCATTTTTTAACTAAAAAAAAATCAAAAAAAACCCTCTTACATGGAACCATCCTGCCTGGTTTGGGCTTACCCAACCCGTCCGGTTTGCCGACCTTAAAACCTCTTACATGGAACCATCTATTGTAATGAGATTAAAAAAATATAATAAAATTTAATGTCAAAGAATAAAGTAAAATGAGCGGAATAATAACTATTGGGATTATTTTTCAGTACTAATTACCATGCTTCTCATTCTTATTTTCCATTTGAAATTCCAATCCATGTTATAATATAATAATATATGGTTGGTTTAATTGAATATAAAAGCAATTGCATTTTATTCGGGTCAATGACCCATTTCAGATATCGATCCAACAGCACGGCCCAAAATAGATCTCGGGCAAGAGCGAAACAAAGTTGTCAAAAATGAGGTTTCTCACACTAAGGACAATAGTATTAAAATTCAATTATGAATAGTATTATTTCTTAATGTCATGTTTTTCTTTTTATATAAATATGTGATGTTGTATATTTGAAAAAGAGAAGAAATTGAGAAGAGAAAAAAAACTTGTTATGAAAAGTTACTTGCATTTCATGATATTTCAATTACTTTCTATAATTGCATTTGTTTACACTTAACAAAAATAATTCACAACGCGTTATTAACACGATTCTATAAATGAGCTATTAGAATTCTTCATAAGGTATAGTTAATTAATTATTGTTCTAATACATAATCTTTTTAAATTTGAGTTTGTAGCTCTGGACATCACGGGAAAGAATTACTTACTACTAGCAATATTTCTAAGGTAAAGTTAATTAATTATTGTTATAATATCTAATGTTTGTAAACTTGAGTTTGTCGCTTTAACCATCACGGGAAAGAATTACTTGTCATGGAGTCTTGATGCTGAAATCCATTTAGATGCTATGAGTTTTGGTGATACCATAAAAGATGCAAATAAAGCAAATCAACAAAATAAAGCAAAAACTATGATATTTATTTGTCAACATATTGATGAGGGTTCAAAGTAAAGTACCTAACTATAAAAGATCCTGCAGATCTTTGGAAAAATCTCAATGACAGGTATGATCACCAAAAAATGGTAATAATTCAAAAAACTCATTATGATTGATTGCATTTACGCTTACAAGATTTTAATTGTAAGCAAATACAATTCAACCATGTTTAAGACCAGTTCTCAACTGAAGTTATGTGATGAAAAAATTACTAATAAGAACATATTAGAGAAAACATTTTCTAATTTTCATGCTACTAATGTGCTCCTGCAGCAGCAACACCGTGAAAAGTGTTTCCAAGAAGTAATATGAACTGATTTCATGTCTTCTTGTGACTAAACAAAATAATGAGTTGTTTATAAAAAAATATCAATCGCGCGCTAGTGTTCTACTAAGTTGCCGGAAGTGAATGTGAATGCATTAAACCAAGGCCCCCCGTTGTGGATGTGGAAATGGCAGATCTCATCCTTACTCTCGCCGCAATAATCCAACAATACAAATAACCACCAGAAGTGGGAAAATTGATAATTTGCAAGGCCACAACAAAGAATCTCAAGGTAACAAGAATGCAAAAATTTTTTGCCATCAATGTGGGATAAACAATCATTGGTTCCGTCTCTACCGTACGCCAAAGTACCTTGTAGATCTAAAGCTTCAATAAAGATAAAGGAAAGAGTGAAAAGAGAAACTTTGTTCAAAATTCAATGCAAAATTCAATAAAGTTAAAGAAAATGAATTTTGTTCAAGATGATTTCCTTCACGACAAATTTGATGTGACACATTTAGATGTTGTTGATTTCCTTGTCCACTCCGATCCTATTAATAATGGCAAAAATATCTAAGTTTTTTGTATTTATTTAGTTCATAGTGTTATGCTTTACTTGTCATATAATAATTACTTTATTGTAGGTAACAAAACATTATTTAATTTCGATTATTTCTTACTTTTAATTATTTATTAAAGACAACTATGAATTTATCCAAATCAAATGAGGAAGATGCATGTGTCGCAGACAGTGAAGCAACACATACCATACTCAACAATTAAAAAATATTTTACTTTTCTATCTACAAGAGAAGCATATGTTAATACAATATTTGATAGTGCAAAATTAATTAAAGATTTTGGAAAAGCACAAATTATACTATCATAAGGGAAAAATATTACAACTGATGATGCTTTATTCACATCTAAGTCTTGGCAAAATCTATTGAGCTTTAAAGATATTCACTTAAATGGATGTCATATCGGACAACGAGCGAAAAAGATAAAGAATACTTATGCATTACGTCAATTACTTTGGGTAAAAAATGCATCTTAGAAAGATTACCCATAATATCTTCTGAATTGTAGTACACAACAATATGAATACTTGAAACATATGCTGTTGAAAGTGTTGGAGAGAATTCACAAACACCTAAATAACGCAACAAATAAAGTAACCAAGAATTACATCCCATGGTTGTCTTCAAAATTCTTCAGCAACTTCAAAGCCTAAGGATCTCACAATCGTACAAATCTTCCTCTCCTAAAGAAAATCAGTCTGGCTAAAGGATTTCATAAATTCGACAACCGTGTAGGTATATATTTAACCTGATCCATTAATGAGCAGACCCTATAGCACTTAACATTCTGGCCATAAGTAAGTGGTATTCTATTTGGCCTAATTTAATTCAATCTCATAAACCATATCTTTATGAGCCCAATTAAGTGGAAGCCAATAAAACTTATTTTGTTTTGACTCCAAAATAATTTAAAATAAAACATGTTTTAAAATTAATCTTTTATAAAAATAACTCTAAACAAAATTATTTTCAAAAATCTCCCACTTACTTTTGTTTTCAAGAATAATACATGAGTATACCAATTACAAACCATACGATTGTCCCGGGTCTGCATAGTTTGCTTTCAATATACCGAGGCTGGGTTTGACAAGAGAATTAAAGTGGATCCACCGATCAAAAGGTGCTCATTAGTGCACAGTATACTTGCTATTATAGCAATAGTGACTGTCTCGGGTCACTAAGGATTATGCCCATACCATGTCCATAAGCCTGAGCTGTAAGACTCACAGACAATCTTGCACCTTATAAATGTTATTCCACAAACCCATCAGTAAATGCACCAAAAGCATAAACAATGTGAAACTAGGCCCTGAGTTGGGATAACATATGCGCAACATATCAAATCTAGTGAGAATCAATCACATATATCAAACACATCAAGATATAAATGAATAATAAAAAAAATCTCCCACTTAGACTTGAATCACAGAACAACAAGCCCCATATTATTTACATGTTCAACAAATATAAAAATGCTTAAACAATTGATAAATGAATCTGCTAGATTTGCGACAGAAGGATCTTTTTCAATAATTATTTCTCCCTTTTTGATCATATCACGAATAAATTGAAATCTTCCTTCTATATACTTAGCTTTGGAATGACACTTTGGATTTCTTGATATGGCTATGGCAGCTGTGTTATCACATAAAATTCGAATAGGATGTTCCATACATGGAACTATAAGCAGCTTATTGATAAATCTCCTCAAGAACACAGCCTCGTTTGCCGCATGATTCATGGTAGATTGAGCAACAATTTCTTGTTTCTTGCTTTTCCACGAAATAGCAGCCTCACAAAACATGAATATAAATCCAGAAGTACAATTTCTGATATCAACACAACCCTGATAATCTGAATCCGAATAACTATAAATATCCAATGAGTTTACCTAATAAGAGAGTACATAGGGCTTTGTACATTTTTGATATTTCAGAACACACTTCACAGCTTCCCAAAGAGCATGTCCTGGGTTTGATTGAAATCGACTAAGCAAATTCAATGCATAAGCAAAATTAGGTCTAGTACAAGTCATAGCATACATCAAGATACCCACAACAGAAGCATAATGATATTTCTCAGGATCTAGACAACGTGAATAAGATTTTGGGCATTGCTCCTTGCTCAATTTGATAGAAGAATTATAAGGAATCTTTCTTTCTATGCACATTGTTATATTTAACTTTTCAAGTATAGAAGTAATATAACTCTCATGTAGCAATGAAATCTTTCGTGTGGCTATATCATGAACGATTTTAGTCCCAATGATAAAAGAAGTTTCTCTCAAATCTTTCATTTCAAATACAGAGATAACCAATTATATGATTCAAGCAAAAGATTATTGTTGTTTCCAACCAAAAGAATATCATCCACATATAATGTTAAGAACATAATATCTTCTCCCACTTACTTAACATTTGTGTAAGGCTCTGCTGAATTCTAAATAAAACAAAAAATGGTAACCTTTTCATGAAAATTCATATTTCATTGTCAAGATGCCTGCTTCAAATCACAGAGAAATCCATTTAATTTACATACCTTGTTTTCACTTTCTTGAACCAGAAAACCTTCCGATTGCTCCATAGAAATATCCTTTTCGAGTTCACCATTCAAGAAAGTTATCTTCACATCCATTTGATACAAGTCAAAATCAAAGTATGCAACCAAAGCAAGTACGACTCTTATTGATTGAAATTCACAAATTTCACCATTATAAACATGATATTCTAAACAAATAGGACAGTTAGCAGCTCTTGAGCTCTTTCGAGTGGCTTCAGGATATACTTTTCTTTTTCTGGAGACGGCGTTTGACTCAGTATGCTGCTCGAAATAGGGTTGTAAATCCTCAATAGTTTGATTCTCATTAAATTCCTCAAGCAAATTCTTTTCTCTTTCCAAATTCTCAGAGCCGAGTTTATCTTCTAAGAACTTGACATTTCGACTTTCTAATACTACCTTAGCAACTAAGTCATATAGCTTATAACCTTTAGACTAATCGAGATATCCAATGAGAAAGCATCTTCTAATTTTAGAACTTAGCTTATCTCTTGGAGGTTCATGGATTAATACATGAGCTATACAACCCCAAACTCGAAGATGATTTAAATTTACCGTTCTTCCAAAACAAACTTCATATAGTGTAGTCTCAACTGATTTTGTTGGAACTTTATTCAAAATATAAGTAACAGTCAATAATGCATCATCCCAAAAACTAGTGGGAATGTTATTATGAGCCAACATAGATCTTACTATTTCTAACATTGTACGATTTTGTCTCTCTGTTACACCAATCTGCTCCAGAGTATAAGCCATGATTTTCATGTGAATAATGTCATTCTATTCACAATACTTGTCAAACAGAGTAGAACAATATTCACCACCACAATCTGTATGAAATGCTTTAATCTTTTTACTAGTTCTATTCTCTACTTTAAGTTCGAATTTATTGAAGAACTCAAGTGCATTAGACTTCTTATGCATGAGATAGGCATATCCTTCATTCAAAACATTAGTGTAGATATGTAAGAGTGCTGCACTTAAACCTAAAAAAGATATGGCATCTTATCATCATGTTTGCATTAACCCAATTCTCATAGACCTTTGACAATGCAGCATCAGGCGGAGTAGCAGTCCCCGCAGGTTTAATCGGAGGAACATCAATAAGTAATATTTTCTTATAACAAAGATAGTCTATAAGAAGATCTACTTTTTCCTTCTAATTAAGATAATTAGTATCATCCAAGAGAGAAGATCTCAACAAATCAACAAAAGTTGGAGCAGTGCTAGCAGAGGGCAATGTAATACCTCCCAAGAAAAAATAATCCACGAGTTCTATCACATCAACTTATACATTATTGTTCTGATTACCTGACGGGGATTTACGAAACAATAAATAACACATAAGTTTATTGAATCAGATTACACGACGGAAATTTATGGAATAATAAACAAAGCACATATAACAACACATTAATTTATTACTCCGGATTACTCGATGGGGATTTACGGAATAATAAATAAATAAATAACATGCATAATAATACATATATAATCAAGCAAAGTGATAATAACTCTTACACCCGATGGGGATTAAGAATTACATCACTAATAAAAGTTCATACAATCAACATGCTTCCACTAATAATGAGAAGTTTAGGTAATAGATTAAAAGCCCCCCACCCCACCCCCAAATATTTTTCCAGCAAATCCCATCAACAATTGATTAATTCCAACTATATTTCGGTTGTATTTAAACAAGTAGAGTGTAGCAATTAATTACTTATATAAAGGCTCAATGCACTCAATAAAAAAAATAAAATCATTGCGATCAAATAAATAAGAGCCTATCGCGGAAAAAAGGACATCAAATAAAAAACTAACCTTGATGCAAGTTTTTCTCTCTCTTTGCCTCTCATTATCAGCAAAAATAACTTAGGTCTCAAATTAAATTTGTACCTAGTAAGTTTTGTCACCACCATTGTTGGATGCTCTCCATCCTAGGCTCGAACGTGACATGCATCGAGTCCAGTAAGCCATCTTAGGCGTCTGTAGCCATATCACTCCGGCAATAAGACCGAAGAACTAGCCAACTATGCAATTTCCCTAAAGAATAGTCCCCATCCTCTTCTTTTTGTCTCTTCTATGTTGCCTCAGTTGCCGATGAAGATTTTTCCAAAAAAAAATGCTTAATCCCGTATAAACACTTCTAATTAACAAGCATAAATCATCAACAAATCAAGCCTCACAACTGAAGAGTTAACCAAATGAAACTCTTGTTTAACAGTTCAATCAACAATTTTAACTAACCATCAAAAAGAATTTTGATACATTGCAGAGATAATTAAACAGAACCCAACAACGATAATTAATAATATCCTGATTTACCAAACTAAAACAAAAGGTAATAGAGAAAATTGGAAGTAAGATCTCCAAACAAACTCGATTGATACAAAAAACTACTTAAATTTTCAATTAGCAAACCATTAAACGGATAGGTTACAACAACAAAGTATATATAAATCGAAGATGGAATGTTGCAATAGATTCTTGCAACTTTAATAGGCACTTTAAACTTCGTAAGAAAATTGACTATTTCGTCAAATCTTAACTTTCATTCAAGCATCTTAAATTCCCATTGAATTCAACAAAGATGAGCACTTTTATAAGAGTTATCAAATCGAGAAATGCCTTTAACCATCTGCCACTTTTGACAGAAACAACAGGAAAATACATCAATTAAATAAGAACCAAAAGGCAGGAAGAAGGAATCCAACGTGAATCCCATGTTGTGATTTACCGTTTGAATAACAAACAAATTATTGTTTAAAATACATGAGATTGGAGGGATTAAAATCACGAGAAATTGTTTACGAAAACAAGTGAATTTAGAGGATTTCCACTGAAATTTTTTATTGGATCAATGAGCCTAGTGAGATGGTGTTTACCAGAGTTAGAGAGAAGGCATCAAATCAGTCTTGAGAGGTTTCCCAGAATAAGACAAATCACAAACTTATCATAAAGCTATTTCAAGTTTAGATGATTTCAAAACAAGAATATACGAAATTCGAACCCACTCATTCTTTTACAAAAAGATTGAACTCCTTAATTTTCTTTTCGAAACAAAAAAAACCATAATTTTTTATTCATTCGATTGTGCTTGTAGGATAGGATTTATAAATATAGAAATAACGACACAAATAAAGTAACCAAGAATTTCATTTCATGGTTATCTTAAAAATCTTCAACAACTTCAAACCCAAGAATCTCACAATCGTATGAATTTTTCTCTCCCGAAGAAAACCAATCAGGCTAAAGGTTTTCTTAGAATCGACAACCATCTAAGAAAATTTGAATGTGCGGTATTTGTAATTTCTCCACAACACACAAAGATGGGTTCTCAGAGAAGGATGAAAATATATGTTGAATATGAATTTTACTCGATAATTTAATATTTAGAACCATCAACTAGAGATTCATTTACAGCAAAATTTGCTGATTGTCATTTTGATGAATCAATTCTTTCAACATTAGGAGGATAAAATAAACAGTTGAAAAAGAAAATATCCTGACATGAGTCATAACTATCACATTTTGATCCTTTTTCCCAACAATGTGAAGTTGAAGTTCAAATAATTATTTATATGCAAAATTTAGCAAATCAATTACCTGATATATTTATTAACCTGAAGAAGGAAGCCAAGTCTCATATACCAGTTGCAAATACTCCAATTAGAATTAATGTCCCAGAAGAACAAATTTCTATTGCTAATGAGTCTAAATCACGCTTGAAGCGTGGAAGACCAATTGGTTCCAAAGAAAAGAATCCTTGAAAAATAAAATGAACAAATATAGAGAATAATCCATAAGATGAAATAAAATCTTCAAAAGATACCTGTAATATTCCATAAGAGGCAAACAATATAAATGAAGAAATTCAAGTACCTAAAAATGAAGTGATCTTCATAAATTATATTGTAACGGGAAAAAGATAGAATTGAGCTGAAACAAATATTGATGATATCTTTGTTTATAATATAGCATGCAATATAATGAAAGAAAACAAAGATATTGAATTCACATGAGGAATGTAGGCGCAAACATGATTGACCAAAATGGAAACAAGCAATTATTGCAGAGCTCGGTACTTTAAAGAAACGTTAATTTTTTGAACCAACAGTCCATATACCAAATAGTATAAAACTATTGGGATATAAATGGGTATTCGTACGAAAAATAATGAGAAATATGAAATTATGAGACATAAAGCAGGACTAGTCGCGCAAGGCTTTATCCAAAGATCAGGCAATTCGTTATTAAATAAGTCTAGCAATTTGCAAAAAGTTTAAGATGCGACTAATGGATGTAGTATCAGCCTATTTATATGGCTCACTGAAAATGATATCTATATGAAAATCACTTAAGCATTTAAAGTGCCCGAAGCACAAACTTCTAACTCTCGAGAGATTTATTTGATTAAATTAAATAAATCTCTATATGGATTGAAACATTTCAGACGTATGTGTTTCAATTGTTTGAGCACATATATATTGAAAGAGTATTATAAAAATGATCATATATACCTATGTGCTGTTATAAAAAATCTAGATATGAACTTACTATCATTGCTGTCTATGTAGATGACTTAAATATATTTGAACCCCTGAAGAGTTATCAAAAGGCAGTAACTTGTTTGAAGAAAGAATTTGAAATGAAAGATCTTGAAAAAACAAAATTGTGTTTAGGTATTCAAATTGAGTACTTGACAGAAATAATTTTTGTGCATCAATCTAATTATTTGAAAAAAGTGCTTAGAAAATTTTAAATGGATAAAGCACATCCATTGAGTACACCAATGGTGATAAGATCACTTGATGTAAAAATGATCCATTCTATTCTCATTAAGACGGTGAAGAACTTATTGGTCCTGAAGTACTATTTATTAGTGCAATTGAAGCACTAATATATCTTGGTAATAACACACACAACCTGATATATCATTTGCAGTAAATTTTCTAGCAAGATATAATTCTTTTCAACTAGAAGACACTAGAATAGAATTAAACACATTTTTGATATTTTAGAGGAACAATAGATATGGGTTTAAACTATCCCTCTAATACAAAATTAATTGGTTATGCTTATGCTGGATATTCATCATATCCACACAAAGTTAGATCTCAAATGGGTTATCTTTTTACTTGTGGAGGTATATCTATTTCGTGGCATTCTGTTAAACAAATATTAATCGTTACTTCCTCCAACCATACAAAATTCTTGTATGAAGCAAGTCATTAATGCATTTGTTAAGAATCATAATCCAACATATTCGTGGAATATGTGGCTTGAAAAACAAGATGGATATTCCAACTATCCTTATGAAGATAATGCAGCTTGCATTGCTTAATTGAAATAAAGTTTTATTAAAGGGGATATTACGAAGCATATATCATTTAAATTTTTCTTTACGCATGACCCTCAAGAAAAGGGTAATCCACACACATCCTCCATCCACCAATCATAAAGTTTTATGAATTTTTATTGTGCCTTATAAATTGATTGCATACACAAATGTATTGCTCAAATGAAAGGGAAACGTTAATTCGATTTCATAATCAATTGTCACATAAACCATGTCCTTATCGTTTTACAAGATCTGATCAAACCCTACGAAATCCTAGACTCATGACATGAGCTCGAAGCACATATCTAAGAATGGGTTTGGTCATTGGATCAACAATCATCTTGTTGGTAGGAATATACTTGATACTGATATCTGTTTTGTTGAAAGCATCTCGAACAAAGTGATATCTCCTTTGGATGTGCTTTGTCTTTCTATGAAATTCCGGATCCCTAGCAAACTGAATTGCTGCAGTATTGTCGCAGTTTAACTCTACAGGATCGTAGGGCCTCGGAGTCAAATATAGGTAATGTAGAAAAACTTCTTAGCCAGAGTGCCTCTTGCACAGCTAGGATGCACGCGACATATTCTGCTTCCATGGTTGACAAAGCAATGCAGTCTTGCTTCTTGCTATATCAAGATATGGCTCATCCACCAAGGATGAAGACATATCCTGAGGTTGACTTGGACTCGTCCTAATTGCCTCCACAATCAGCAACCGTGCATCCTCTCAAACGCAGGTATCTTCCTTGATAGCATAGAACTAAATTGGTCGTTCCACGAAGGTAACGAAAGATCTTCTTGACTGCTTGCCAATGAGCAGGCCCCGGGTTGCTTTGATAGAGGCAATTCCCACCACAGGAAAAAATTTCTCTTCATAGTCTATACCCTTGATTTGGGTAAAACCTTTCGCCACAAGTCGGGCTTTGAACTTCTCTATTAATCCATCTGCACCGCGCTTAACCTTGAATACCCATTTGCATCCAATCGGTTTTTGGCGATGTGGTAGATCAACAAGTTCCCACACCTCGTTTGTTTGCATTGAGCCCATTTCATCCCTTATGGCACTTAGCCATTTATCTTTATCGGGTGAGTCCATAGCCTCGTGATAAGAGGTTGGCTCTTCTTTTTCCAAGGGTGTGCAAAAGAATACGTTTTCCTCGATTTGAAAAAGAAAAAATCTTTGAGGAATTCTTTCGCGTTCACTCTTTCGGATAACAGGATCTTCTACTTGTCTAGTTGGGGTCTACTCCCACTAGCCTCTTGGCTCGTGGGTCTGACGTTGTGTGGAGGGCTGCTGCTCCCACTAACCCTATGGTTCGTGGGGCTTGTAGCCACATCGTCGTAGCCTTGATTTCGAGAACTTATCTCGTTATTAGGCATGAAAGATTTGAGGACTAACCTCTCTTTCATATTGACCCTCAATTGACAAGTTTCCACCTTGAATAGGTGGATTAGCACTATCCTGGGTGGTTTGGTGAAACATACTCTCCCCCACACCAAGAGATAGTGATGAGTCTTGTTGCAACTTATACAACTGATCGTCCTGTTTTATATCGCCGATAGTTGGGAACTGATCCTCTAGAATTTTGACATTTTGACATGCCTTCATTTAGGTGTTCGCCGAACATTACATATTCTTTCGAATGTTCGGGATATCGTATAAAACACCCGTTTGGTTGCTCTTGGAACAAGTTTGTCATGTTGATGGGTTTGGTTGTGCACATAGCCCGCCGAACCCCATGGTCTCATGTGATCCAAGATTGGCTTCTTTCCATTCCATAACTCATACGGAGTGGTCGGCATACCCTTGCTTGGTACACGATTGAGAATATTTGTTTCCGTAAGCAATGCATCTCCCCAAAAACTTATGAATATACTGGCTTGCGCCATCATAGACCTAACCATGTCAAGCAAGGTTCGATTTCTACGTTCAGCAACACCGTTTTGCTGCGGAGTGTAAGGAATGGTAAGTTGCCTTACTGTGCCCTATTCATCACAATATCCTTTGAACATATCAGAAAGATATTCGCGTCCTCGGTCGGTCCAAAGAATCTTAACTCTTTAGTCTAACTGAGTTTCTACTTCTGTTACGAAACGTTTGAATATATCAAGATCTTCGTAATGATGGGACAACAAGTACTCGCGTCCGAAACGCGAGTAGTCATCGATGAAGGTGATGAAATAATAAGCCCCATGGCATGCTTTTACGCTCATGAATCCGCAAATGTCAGAATGTACTATATCTAAGGAATGTTGGGCTCGAGAAGCCTTACCAAAAGGCTTCTTGCTAGCCTTGCCTACTAAGCAAGGTTCACACATAGACAATATGACCAAGTGTAGCATGCCATTTGACAGATTAAGAATTGTTATCGATAGTTGAAACTAGGGCAAGAGATGAATTAATAGAATCATTGTAAATTTCATCCAAATCAAGAACACAAAAACCTTGTTTATACGAGCCATGACCAAATAAATCATCGCCGTACACGATACTCAGTTTTTCAGGACTAAAATTAAACGAAAAATCCAAATGTAGCATAGCAACAACAGAAACTAAAGAACAACGAACTCCCGGCACATAAATTGTGTTGTGGTACTGCATTGTGTTTCCGTTACGAAGCTGGAGTTTTTAGGTGCCAATACCGATGACATCCTCCTCACTACCGTTTTCCATTGTTACGCTTCGTGTTCCGGTGCCACAACGATGAAACTCGACAAAACCATCACGGTCATTTACTACGTACTGGCTCGCTCCTGAATCCACAATCCATTTAGGAAAGGAATTAGCAACTAATGCATGAGAGCAAACGTATAAACTGG
>JAOWBN010180325.1:0-17132 GCA_028565015.1 Pinguicula moranensis
TTTGCAGTTGGTATATGAGACTTGGTTACCGTCTCCAGGTTGGTAAGCGCATCTAGCAATTGATTTGCTAAATTTTGCAAATGAATAATGTCGTGAATTCAAGTTCACATTGGCGAGAACGAGGATCAAAATGTGATAGTGAAGGTTCATGCCAGGATATATTCTTTTCCAACTGTTTATTTTCTCCCCCTAATGTTGGAAAAATTGATTCATCATGACAATTAGCAAATCTTATTGTAAATGAATCTCCAGTTAATGGTTCTAAATATTTAATTATCGAGGGAGATTCATATCCAATCTATATTCTCACCTCCTTTGAGGACCCATATTTGTGCGTTGTGGAGAAGCAATTGGTACAAATACCCCACATCCGAATATTCTTAGATGAAAAATATTTGGTTCTTGACCATAAAACATTTTCATCGGGGAGAAATTATTATAACTTGTTGCCATGATACGAATAAGTGCTGCCACATGCAAAATTGCATGTCCCCAATGCTTATCCCAATTGACATACAATAGTTATTAAAGACTTGTAATAAAAATTCAGCAACATTATGTAGGTGAATTTTATTTATTGAAAAATCAAGGAAATGAGCTCGCAAGTGAATTATTTGTGCAAGTAATCATGAAAAAACTAAATTGCGAGTAGATAATAAGCACACATGCGACCATTTAGTTGATCCATCAATCGGAATTATAAAATATCTAAATGGTCCGCGGTGGTGGGTGTATAGGCTTACATATATCTCCCTGAATTATTTCCAAAAATTTAGGGTTCTCATACCCAACTTTTTTTTAATGAAGGCATTGTAATCAGTTTGCCTTGAGAGCAAGCAGCACATGAAAATTCATTGGTTTGAAAAATCTTTTGATTTTCATTGAATGACCACATGAATGTTCTATAATTTTTTGCATCATAAATGATCCGGGATGGCCCAACCGATCATGCCAAATTTTGAAAGTTTTAGTAGTCTTTATACTTTCAACAGCATAAGGTTCAACTATTCTAATTGTTGTGTAATCAATCCTGAGGACATTACAGGTAATCTTTCTAAGATGCATTTGCTACCCAAAATAATTGATGTAATGCATAAGTATTCTTCATCATTTTCGTTCATAGTCTCGATATGATATTCATTTCGGCAAATATCTTTAAAACTCAATAAATTTCGTCGAGACTTAGATAAGAATAAAATATCATTAATTGTGATGTTTGTCCCTCTTGATAGTACAATTTGTGTTCTTCGAGGGCCTTCAATTAATTTTGCACTACCAGATATTGTCTTAGCATATGCTTCTTTTATAGATAGGAAGATAAAATATTTTTTATTGTTAAGTATGCTGTGTGTTGTTGCACTGTCTACGAGACATGCATCTTCCTCATTTGATAGTTATCTTCAATGAATAAGTAATTGTAAGAATTAAACGAAATCAAACTTATAATAAAGTAACGATTATATAATAAATCAATCATAATACTGAAAAGTAAATAATATACAATTTTTTTTTAGATATTTTCACCAATATTCATTGGATCAACATGGGTAAGAAAATTGGCAACATCTAAATATGTCACATCAAAATTTTCATTTAGGAAATCATTTTGAACAAAATTCATTTCTATATTCTTCATTGAATTTTGGATAAAATATGTCTCTGCATTCTTCCCTTTAGCTTTTGAAGCTTGGTAAAATTCTATAAGGTACTTTGGCGTACGACAGGTACGGACCAATGATTGTTCATCCCACTCGATGTCAAATATTTTCTATATTCTTTGTTGCGTGACTTTGCAAATTATCATTTTTCTCCTACTTTTGGTGGTTATTTGTATTATTGGGATTATTGCGGTGAAAGTAAGAATGATTTCCCGATTTTCACGTTCACGACCACGACCATAGCGGAGGCCTTGATTAAATGTATTCACATTCACTTATAGGAATGGAACATAACCACTTAGACATGATTGATGATTTTTTATTAGTAATTCATTATTTTATTCAGCCACAAGAAGACACAAAATCAATTCGTAGTATTTCTTAAAACCCTTTTCACGGTATTGCTGCTGCAGGAGCATATTAGTGGCATGAAAAGTAGAGAATGTTTTATCTAACATATCCTCATCGGTAATCTTTTCACCACATAATTTCAGTTGAGAACTGATTTTAAATATGGCTGAGTTATATTCGCTAACAGATTTAAAATCTTGTAAACATAAATACATCCAATCATAATGATCTTCCGAAAGTATCACCGTTTTTTGGTGATCATATCTCTCTTTAAGATTTTCCAACAATTTGCATGATCTTTTATAGTGAGATATTCAGTTTTAAGCCCCTCATCAATATGATGACGAATAAATATCATAGCTTTCGCTCGATCTTGTAGAAATGCTTTATTTTCATTTTTGGTAGTGTCTTCGAGACCCATAACATCTAGATGGATCTCCGTATCAAGAATCCATGATAGATAAATTTTTCCGGTAATGTCAAGAACAACAAACTAAAGTTTAGAAAAATTTCAACATTATGAATAATTTTACCTCGTACTAGTAGCTCAGCAGTAGAGCCATGCTGATAACCTATTATGAATTAATAAATAAGTGTTAAATGAAAGTATAGAATTAAGCAACTAATCAAATGAAATAGCAGAAGATGTAAAAATCTTCTTTTCTCCATCAATGGCCTATAGCCATTTTTTTTTTTAAAGATACAAATCTCTACATTATTAATAGATGTATATATAGTCATCCATTTGACACTATTTGACAAGTCTTAGATGACATACCAAATCAATTTTTCAACATCCATTTAATGGCATCACCATTTGACTCCTGTCATTTCATCCATGTGACATTCACTCAAAACACAAAGAGTATTCTGGGTCATTTACCAGGTTATAAAGGCCCGGAATAAATGGGTCGAAAGTAGGATATGCTGTTAGGATTCGGATACCAAAGAGAAATTTTTTACTGAATTAATCCAGGAAAGCAACTTGATAATTAAACACAGCCCTTGTACCGTTTCAATTAGAACTTTGCTCTACTAGTATCAAACCTTAGGCCTCTTAGGTATTACTGCAAGTGCTTCACCATTTGAGTACAAGACTCAATTTGTTTGTTTCATTTGAATCAGCAGTCCAACAATATGTTATCTAACTCCTAACTTGGCATTCGGATCATAAATTAATGCCTTACCTTCAAGATTATGGAACTGACTTGGTTCATAATTGCATACGACGGTGCTTCAAAAAAGGATCTCAAAATCATTCACTCCATTGGATCTTCATCCAGTCCGGCTTCACCACTACCTGCGCCGCAAATGCTACCCTGAATAATTGCAGTCAGCATCAGCTTGCCTGCATCTGGATAATCCCTGTGCTGCATCAGCACACCTTCCACAGATGGAGTTGCATCCGACAACCGCAAAGGGAAAACTTCATCAAATCTAACATCAAATAGTTCCGCCTCAGGTCCATAGCACTTGCTTGAAGCTTGGAATAATACAGTTTCCTGGAGGATTTCCATGGTCCTTTCTTCGCTCCATGCACCAGTTGTTGAAATTTGATTTAGCTTGGACCAATCATCTTGATTTGCAGCATTCATCCAGCACTCTTCCAATAGACTGGTATTACTTGTAAGAAAGGATGCACTAGTCCATGAAAAAAGATCGAAGGCTCGCAATGAAAGCTCCCGCTTAGGGATTTTAAGGCACAGTTCGATGAGGTCCATTGTGGGAAGAAGTTTCTGTGCAATTGACTGTCTCTCTTCACTGTCAGGCATTAACCTCAATATCTCTTCCTGCAAAAGACATAAGTTAACAGAAGCCATTATATTTTGACTATTTTGATTCATGTTTCACAAACTAGAAATTATCTTGTAGCAGAGGAGCTTACACAGCAAAGAGAATTATCACCGCTCAAAAAACATTTAATAGGTGACATGGATCGTCACATCTCAAAGTAGGTGAAATATGGATTATCACCTCTCGAAAAAGACAAAAGGTTAAATATGGATAGTCACCTCTCGAAAAAGACAAAAGGTTAAATATGGATAGTCACCTCTCAAATTGCATCATCCATATATAAATAGAGAATGAATGGTTCTTCATATTCAACTAAAGGAACTAGACCCTATAAATAGGCATACATCCAATGTGAATACACACGTGTGAATACAATCATATGAATGTGAACATAATCCTATGAATGTGAACGTAATCTCACATTATTCAACACACATTATTCAACAATCCCCCTCAAGATGGGCGAAAGATATCGATTAAGCCCATGTTATTACAAAACCTATCCATATCTATTACGATCCTTAGTGAGACAATCAACAATTTGCTCCTAGGTAGTCACATGTCTCACCTCTAGGAGTCTACTGGTCAACTTCTTTTTGATGAAGAACCTATTAATCTCCACATGCTTGGTTCTGTCATGTTGAACTGAATTGTTTGCAATATTGACAACTGACCTGTTATCACACCATAACTGCATCTGTACTCCCTCATTCATCTTCAACTCTATCAGAAGTGAACTCAAACACATCATCTCAGTAATACTCAGGGTTATGGCTTTGTACTCAGCTTCAACTGTAGAACATGTAACCACTTATTGTTTCTTGCTCTTCCAGGAGATTAAATTACCTCCTACAAGCACGCAATATCCAAATGTGGACTTTTTGTCATCAACACAACTAGCTCAATCTGAATCGCAGTATCCCTCAATGCTCAGGTGTCCATTCTTCCGAAAGGTCAACCCCTTTCCAGGTGCAATCTTCAAGTATCTCAATATCCGGTATAGTGTATTCATATGACCCTTTCTATGGTCAAGTATATACTTGCTCACCACACTCACAACAAATTATATGTCAAGTCAGGTATGACTTAGGTAAATTAGCCGTTCTACCAATCTCTGATATCTTTCTCTGTCAACTGGTTCACCAGCCTCAGCACTCGAAATGACTCTCTGCTACCTTGGCAGGTTTACAGTCTAACATACATGTCTCCTTGAGCAAATCTAGAACATACTTTCTCTAGCATAAGGTTATTCACTCGGGCCCTTAAACTACCTCTATCCCAAAGAAGTATCGCATTTGTCTTAGATCTTTCACCTCAAATTCTTTGCACAGTCTCACCTTCAGCTCTGTTATCTCACTATTATCACACCTGTGATAATCATGTCATCCACATAAACTGTCAGCATCGTAGAATGATCTCATGTGTGCCTCAGAAAGATAGTATAGTCGGCATTGGTCGTATGATATTCCATGCCTACCATAACTCTCTTGAATCTGTCGAGCCATAATCATGGAGTTTGCTTCAGACCATATAAAGACATCTTGAGCTTACAAACCTTTCCAGCTGTTCGAGCAATGCCAAAGCTCAGCGGGATGTCCATGTACACCTCCTTGAATAGATTACCATGGAGGAATGCATTCTTCATATCGAGTTGATACAAATTCCATCATTTGTTAGTAGTTATAGAGACCAGGGTCATGACAATATTTATCTTGGCGACTAGTGCAAAAATTTCTTCATAATCTTTGCTATAAGTCTGACTGTAACCCTTTGCCACCAGTCGGGCCTTGTATCGTTCCACTGCTTCTTCTGTGTTTTGCTTCACAGTAAACACTCACTTGCACCTAACAGTTTTCTTCTTAGGTGACAGTGATACAAGTTCCCAGATTTCATTCTTCACAAGCGCGTCCAACTCTTCTATCATAGAAGCTCTCCACTTTGGATCCCCTTTTGCAATCTGCCAACACTTAGGCACAAAATACTATCCAAACAAGCAATAAAGGCTCCATGATTGGGTGATATGTGAGAATAAGATATATGATGAGTAATATGATTCAAAAATCTGTACCGCTCAGGTGGAACCCCCGCATTGACACGGGTAGTTTGCTTTAACGATAGGGGAGAGGGAGAGAGAAGAAGGGTGGAAGGGAATAAATGTCACCTGTAGGTGCAGAGTGATCTATGGTGGATGGTGCAGGTGTCTCCGGAGTTAGGGTCGACCGAGCATCGGGACATGGGACAAGTGCTCGTATCTCAGTATCATCTCCTCTCTTGTGATACATGTTGCGCAGCTCCAGAGTATCAATAACACTCAAACTTATCTCCTCACTACCATCTGTGTCTCAAGAAGGGTAAGGGCAAGGAATTGCCCCTACAGTCACTGACTGTAACTCACCTCTCTATGTCACTCTCCCCTCACGCCATACATTCACACTCTCCCCCTCTCGCCCAGACTGAGACGAGTCCTCGAAGGGTGGGATTTTCTCTCGTGTGAAGTAAGTCTCAAACTCTCTAAATGTAACATCTATACTCACAAATAGTCGTCGCTCGACCGGACTCCAACAAACATAACCCTTTTGATCAATCGAGTATCCCACAAAGACACACTTAATTGCTCGTAGATCCAACTTACTGACTCCAGGTCGGTTATCCTTCACAAAACATACACAACCGAATGTCCGCAACTTCAACACATCTCCTCTGGTGCCAATCAGTATCTGAAACAGAGATTTTCACTCCAGTACTCTAAAGGGTACTCGATTTATCAAATAAATTGTTGTCATAACTGTTCATCCCCATATATGTTTAGGGACATTCATGGATATCATCACACTCCTCGCAACCTCAAGGAGGTGGCGATTTTTTCTTTCTACAACCCTATTCTGCTATGGTGTGTAGGGACATGTAGCTTGATGTCTAATCCCATGTGATAACAGATAATTTGTAAAAGATTGATTTGTATATTCCATGCCATTGTCAAACCTCAGAGCCTTCATAACTACACCAAACTAAGTTTAAATCTCCATGTGAAAATCCTTAAAGCAAGCAAAAAAACAAACCAAATCAAACATACCCAGTAAAATCCTGCATAGAAGCAGGGTCTAGAGAGGGTGGGATGTACGCAGTCGTACCCTTATCTCAAAAAAGATAAAGAGGCTGTTTCTGTGTAGATTCCCGGCTCGAGAGAGGAATAAATAAATATAAAATAAATAAATTAAAAAAATTACAATTTTTAAAAAAATAGTAATACAAATGAAATAAAATACATAACTAGGTTAATATTAATTATACAATAAAAATAACAATAGAGAGATAGCAAGTAATTCCTTAAACGCATTCATAATGAATAAATAAATACATAATATATACCGGAATCGCTAAATAAACAAATACGTAAATAAATACCAACTACCATCTATATTATCCTTACTACCCCTATCTGCCCAAAGTGCAGCATACATATGTCTGACCTATCAAATTCTATATATCTCTAACCGTAATAAGACGTCTCCAACCCGTTCTATCAGAGGTCATGTATTTGGAGAGGTCTAATCCCGCTAAATCTAACTGAATCTGCTCATCCCACGTCCTCCTAGGTCTCCCTCTCCCCCATCTTTCTTCCCCTTGTAGCCATTCGACTCTTCTGACGGGCTCATCGACATGCATTCTGCTTACATGTCCAAACTATCGCAATCTTTCCTCTCAACTTGACACTGATAGATGCGATACCTAGCGTATTCCTAAAGATTCCGTTCGGAATATTATCTAATCTCGTACAACCGCACATCCATCTTAACATTCTTATCTCTGCCACCTCAAACTTCTGCACATGTGCAAGTCTCATAGCCCAACACTCTGACCCGTAGAGCATGGGCGGTTTATCACCGTCCTATAAAATTTTCCCTTCAGCTTTAATGGAAATTTTTTATCGCATAACACACCCGTAGTCGGTCATCATTTCACTCATCCAACCTTGATACGATGGATAACATCGCCTTTGACGGCCCCAATTTTTTGTATAACAGGCCCTAAGTATTTGAAACTATCATTCTATGGGAGTACTTGATGCGCAATCATAACATCTACTCCATCTTCCTCCGTTTCATTGGCGAAATTGCACGCTATGTAACTCGGGAGCAACAATCAATAAAAGTCACGAAATAACAAAATCCATTAATTATCGAAATAGGATAAGGCCCCCAAACATCAGAATGTACCAGATCAAACAACTGAGAACGTCTCTGACCAGAGCTAATATAAGAGCTTCTCCTATGCTTACCAAACTCGCAGACATCACAGACATCACATACTAGCATGTCCTTATTGATCTTCGCAAAGAAAATGGGATACAAACGACTTATAAAAGAGAAAGATGGGTGACCTAAGCGTCTATGATGAAGCAACAGATCTACCGCGATCCTCTTCTCCCTCTCAAATTTCCCTATTATCGATGAAAGGACAGAGTTCATACCCTTTATATCCAGATACCACAGTTCATCACGCCATCTCACAGTCTCAAGAACCCGATCAAACCCCTTCTCTTGGAAGATCACCTGTGGAATATAAAAAACAACACGACAATTTAAGTTAAGAATAACAGCATTTATGGAGAACTTTGGATAGCGTCAGAATGTGAGTGCAAAGCAATGTACCCTTTCTAACCGCTGGTCGATCAGTGCAATCAGCAGTCTTAACACTAGACATGACTTCTAGGGAATTATAGGTGTTAAAATTCTATAGAAGAGCATATCAAGTGTGTGGATGCTCCAGAGTCACAAATCCAATCTGAAAAGTCAACAGTGGGAAAGGATGCAACTGCAAAGGAATCAGACGTACCTCGTACAGCTGAGTCTAGAGCGACATGTGCAACACTACCAGACGTATCTGGTAAGGTGGGTGGACAGTCTCCTGCTCATCCGAGCTTATCCTCCTCAGTATCTACAGTTAGGTGGGTACAATAACCCCCACATCCTCCACCTCTCCGACCGCCTCGACCATGTCCCCTCCATCCAAGGTCTTGATCTCTCTTTGGCTGGGGACAAGCCTCCATCAAGTATCCAGGCTCACCACACTGATAACAACTGCGAGTCTCAGTTAGTGGACGACCAGCAGTAACTAAAGCTTTAGCCCCCGATCTTACGATGGGCTCAGTCTCGTGTAGCTGAAGTCGAGTCTCCTCCTGTAACATCGCAACAATGGCTTCACTCAGAGGGGGAATAGTCTGCTGACCTAACAAGATCGATCGATGCGTATGATAGATTGGGTCCACAACTTTCAAAAATTTCATCGTCTTCTCTTCTTCCCGAATCTTCTGACTGAAGCAGTCAATAAAACAGTCTGCTAGGGGTTGAAAGTGTTCCAAAGATACCCATAGTTGTCGCAAACAAATAGTGTACTCCTACACAAGTATGCACCTTCGTGTCTCTACATTTATCTGTAATCAAATCTGAAACTTTCTTAACTAATTATTCGTGCCAGAATAATCTTTCTTCAATTGTATCCACATGTCCCTGACAACCTTGGGATTCTCCACCAAGGAGAACTCGGGAGTTATTGAATTCAGTAACCACACTCATAAAGTAGCCTATATGACCTTCCATTTAAAAGTGTTCACAGAATCACTACTCTTTTTCTTCGAGAAAACCTCGTAATTCCTTACTTTATAAGGCTCTCTCAACCCGTAGGGCCCATTTACAGTAGGTTTTTTGGGCATCAAGTTTCAAATCGATGGGTGAAATATCGAGTATAGGTTGCCTCACAAAAGAAGATGTGCTCACACTATCCGTGCTTCTGAACTCAGAGTGGCGCATCAGGCATATAATATCAGCTCCATCGATAAAGTACAATTCACAAACACCTTAAAACTACAAATCGCAACTTATATCAAAGAACCAATAGCACAAGTGTGTAGCGGGAAGCAAACCCTACAATTTGTTTTCTGGGCGGCGGTACGGCAGCACGAGCAGGTCTCCCGGGACGAGCTCAGCGGCAAGAGTCTACTGGTGGTACTCGCTGAAGCAAAAATGGCTGGACCGCGGCAGAAATTGCCAGAAAAAGTCCAAAAACCACGGCAAAAAAAGTCAGATCTAACCGGATTCTGGCCAAATTTTGAAAATCGGCTTGGACCAATGTGACGGGGAAGACGAGGCCGTTCTGGCAGTACCTTTTATGGCAGCGGGCAGCGGAAAACAGCGAGTTTATGGCTCTAATACTATATAAAAATATCGAAAGAATTGTTTTTCATATTCAACTAAAGGAACTACACGCCTATAAATAGGCATACATCTAATGTGAATATAAACATGTGAACACAATCATATGAATGTGAACATAATTTCACATTATCAACACACATTCAACAATCCAAAACAGTATAAATGATCGGCGATATCAATCTTTATAAAAAAAAATGAAAATGCTTGTTTCAATGTGTAAAGATTAGCATGTATTTGAAACATTCAGATAAGCACCACATAGTCACAGGAATCCAAGAGAATGCTTTCTATTAAAAAAAAATTAAGTTTAGAGATACTATTTTCAGAGGCTGCCAACCATCAACAAATGAAAATGATAAAACTTGATGCATTGCATACTTGTAACTGCAGAATGTTTAAATCTGCTTCTATACGCTTCACTTTTAGTTCGTTTAAATCTGCTCCTCCTGAAAATTTCAACAATTCACATCATCGTTCAAGAACAACATGTCAGGATAGGGAAGCTAAAAAAAGCATAATGATAGATATTACATAATTCCTCAGCCCAAATACTAGAAAAGAACAACATGAACTATAAAGATAATAAGCCATCTCTGCTTCTTACGTCACAATATATGACTTCACTTTCTAAAAAGAGGATCTTTTCTCCACTAGTACATACTAAAGGAATGATGTTGCTGCAACAATTTAAAAACATCTGCACCTCTGTTAAATTTGTCACCTCAGCTTAAAATTGTGTCTAAATCAATCTGAAAGAGGGTAGTAACCAGTAGGACACTTATTCATCTAGAAAGGATTTATTCATCTGGAAAGTATTGAAGAGGTTGACTCTATGCAAAATGGAGCAGCAATTGGGGTATTGTCCACCTTAATAGTGCATTAAATGAAATCCAAAAGTTTGACACCCAGAAATGGTCAAGCCAAACTTCATGAAAAAATTACCTGCAATAGCTGATATTTTTGCAAGATTTAAAAAGTGCTTTCTCTTCTCCAAAGTTAATATTCTCCTTCTGCTACTGAACTCAATTGCCTTGCCATCTGATAGTGTTGTATCATCCTTGGAAAGTGATAATGCATGCAAAGTCTCTGAAGCCGAAGAAAATTGAGAAAGGAAAACTTCCTGAAGCCATAGAAGATCCAAATGCTGCTTCAGAAATGCATTGAGTTCATCATGAAACTCTTCTCCCAGTCTCATAAGTTTTGAGAATTGTTTGCTTTCGTACAGTTGTTTGAAGACAAAGCAACTGAAACCACCTTTTGGCCCCAGGCTTTCATGCTACAAATTTGAAGATCCCATTTAGATATTAGTTAGAGAAAAGATAGGAGAGCTTTCTAGAGCACAAAAGAATGAGAAGCCCCAACCCGCAAATAAAATATAGTATGGCAACACCCAAAACAAAACTATTGTAGAACATATGAATCAAAATCCATAATAGTTAGGCTGGGTTCTGCAGATTGCGGGGTTACATTGATAGGGATGTACCATATAGAAGTCATACCATCAGACTACGAAGAAGTTCAGAATCATTCAGGTCACTGCATAGGCTCCACATAGTTTGATAAGCTCCATGCTTTTTTGCAATTGATAATAAATTTGATGAAAGCGTCATCAAAATATCCTTACTCTGCTCATTTTCTTCATCCGAATCCTGACAATTATGGATGTGATTGAAATAAACATCGTGTTGGAGCCACAGGAGGATATTTCTATCCATCCGGACAATATAATTATGAACAATAAAATAAAATAAACACAGGTAGAACCTCAAATTAATCTGCTTTGCATATTGCGATGTAGTTCATCTTTTACTAATCCTAGGAGGACCTGAACCTAAAATTATTTTCTCTCAACAATAGATCAGACATGACTTCCTCCAGACTGTGCAGTTAACTGGTTCAGACTGATTCATAGTTTGTATCAGTTCAACTAATGTTTTCTTGCTTCATAAATAAAGATGGCTTGTGCTGACTATAAACAATGGGTGGTTAAGCCCAAGATGCACAGAGAGGTAATGCCTGTTAAAGCTCATATTTCTCACCATTCCATGTCTATTGTTTCTATCATCTACTCCAGTAAGCCACAAATATTCCAGGTTCCAAAGAGTAGAATTTGTCAACAGAATAGTCAAACTTACTGACTATAGCTCTAATCCTGAGTACACCCTTGAAGGCCAAAAGGATGCGTATAACAAGAACATTTACTTTTCAACTACCACATAAAACTTCATTGCGACACAAGCCTACTACTCAAGGAGGGATAACATATATAGCCATGAGCAAAAGAAAAAGTTCCGATGTGAAAAGTCATTTTTCCTAAGGTCTGAGACCTTGTATGAAGATTCTGCAAACAAATCAGAAAGGCCAACCTGTAGCTTTGCTGAGACAAATGATTTCGCTTGTTGATATAGGGAGTGAAGAAGGATATCCCTCCTTTTCCAGTATTCGTCCAGCAGAGACCTGTGTTCTTCATTACGTTCAACCTTTGTTGTGACAGCAATATAATATGACTCAAGCAGTACTTCTGTTAATAGTTCAAGATTCGAATAAATATCAAACCCAAGAGAATCATCAATGATACTTGTTTCGTTGATCAACTGAAGTATGAATGAAGCAACACTCCACATCCCATGACACACAACTGTTTCGGCATACCATGGTATCAACCCGCTAGGAGGAGGATACCACAAGTGATGTTCACTCCTATATTGTGAGGCAGCACGCAACAATGTTACACAAGCATTTGCAAGTTCACATGCTCTTTGAAATTGAACAGGATTTGGCATTGTCCCACTGATCACATAGTCCAACTGCTTCTCTAAGCAAAAAAATATTTCTTGAAGATCTGAAACCTTACTGTAAAAAACTTCAGTATTATCCCTATCCATCAAAAGAACTGAGCTACGACGGGCTCTATCCCCAACTAACTGTATAATATCCCAAAGAGCTCCGGAATTCCCAGAATCTGAGCCAACTCCAGATGCAGTAGCCTGGCTAAATTTATTTTGCAGTTCTCTGATTTGGATAATAGCAGCAATTTTCTCGCCATGTTCCAAGATTATTTGCAAAGCTAATCCTGATACAGAATATGCTGCTTAGGCTTATAGGTATTAAAGTAGTTCTACAGGTAAACAAAGCAGTATCTGCTCACATTGAGAAACCAAATCCAAATATTCAGATATCACAAAAGCTAACTACTCAAACATAGCGAGTACATATAAGAAGCACATGATTTAGAACAGAAAAGGTACAATATAGTGCAAAGCAAAAAAGTAGAGCAGCAAAACAAGAAGAAAATTCATTACTTTGTTTGGAATACAATTCTTCATGGCACTTGGACAAAGCAAGGAACTGAAGAAACTTCTGATGCTTCTGACGCTTCTCTACAAGCTGTGTGCCAACAAGAGATACAATTTCAGGTCCCCTAGTTGTAGTCCAATGTTTAGCTAAAGTGTTAACAATCGATTTGCTAGTCCTCGTAAAAGTATTTGTTTCACCCTCTTTATCAAATGCCCCAGAACTTCTCAGTTTGTTGAGTACACCATCAACCTGTCCATACAGCAGAAAATCATTGAAAAGCTGGCTTACTAAGGCTTCTGATTCATCGTCTTCAGGACGAGAACCTGCAACTCCAGCCGTTTGTCTATCGCTTGATTCACAATCTTCTGAACTGGATCTTCTTGCTGCAAAATTTCCAACAGAGATGTTCTTTCTATCCTCAACTAAAGACCTAACATTATCCCCTTTGAGGAAGAAGCTTTGATCAGGTGGTTTAACTCCACCACGCAAAATTTCTCTCTCGGGTATAGCCCAAATCCCAGCTTTCTCCGTAAGTACAGCCCAAGCAAAGTCTTTATTATCAGCCATGGAATGTAATAAAGAAGCATCAAGAACCTTTCCAGCATCGTTAGGCAAATCAAAGTGATAAAGCATGGTGGAGTTTCTCCAATAATGGGTGATCGTTGCGGTACCATCACCTGCAAGTATGATAGCAGAACCAGATAAGTTACCACCTACTTTCAATCTCATTGAGAACAATGACTCTTCATCCTCTTCCCCTGCTTTACGTGCAATCACTTGAATGGATGCCTTTTTTTCTAATATTTTTTCTCCCCTTGACTTTGAAATGTCTACTCCAGTTTTATACTGCAGGCTCAAAAGAGAGTACTCGGTGTAGCTTGTACTGGTGGCCCGGTCCGTGAAAAAAACAGCAAGCAGAATACTTAATACATTTTCATCAACATCAACATCCAAAGCAAGAGGCAAAATTCTCTTATGACCAGAAAGATCCTCTTGAATACCCAGATCGTCTGTGCCAACAATTTCATGTGACCAAAGCTTCAGCACATTAAAATCAGAAGAAAGCTCAACTGCAAAGCATTGTATCTCTTGGTTAGTAAGTAGAAGGAACTGTCTCGTATGGCCATTAGGGACAAAAGTGTGCCAAATCAATGACCTTGGGTATTCTTTACTGGCCTCATACGTGTTACTGACATATCCTTGATAGATAGCACGCTCAATCTTGCTACACTGAATACCAGAAGGACTACAGAGGAATCTCCACAGGACACCATTAGAACTACTAGCAATAGCGACACAGCTTTTAGTAGAATCAGGAATTGCTGAAGCAATCAAAGAGCCAATGGAACATGATCTCTCAGTTATTAAATCAGTAGAAACAACGCAAGGGGGTGGAGAAATCCTGGTAGTGTCACAGATATCCGGCCAGAAAATCAAATTGTGAGTTTTCTTATTGAATAGTACAAAACCAGCAGTATTGAGCATTTGAAAACCTTTACTGACAGTTTTCTTCGAGCTATCCCAGTTTACAACACAGGCCAACCAGTTTTTAGTCTGGTATGAGCTTCTGCCCGAAACTTCAAATGTGGTTGAAGGAAGGTCAAGCACAGTACATTTCCTCGAAGCAGGAGGTGACAAGTAATTCCAGATAAAGACTCTGTTTCCACAAATGATCCATGCTAGAGACGTTTCCTTGTCCATTCCGCCAATGGTATATGCATCAGCTGCCAAATAAACCAAAAATGACGGAAAGCTTTGAGATAAACCAAATCATGGTATGAATTGATCTATTAAGTTTTTCTGCACCCACCGGGAACACGATTTTGTACTGGCATGAATAGTGCATCACGCACTACTTGAGGAAACTCCCCAATACATGCAGGCTGGACAGCATCCACGTCATTTTCTCTATGGCTTCTCTTAGCAGGAGGGATTCTGATATTAACAATCACATCCTTTAAATTAGCGTATACTATCTTAAAGGAGTCAATTTTACCCATTAGTAGCCAAGAAAGGGTTAAAATTTATGCTGAAACGTTTCGTTCATTAGAAAAACAAGTTGATCTTGAAAGCAAACAATGTACCTTTACTTAGTTTAAGCAACCTATCAGAAAAAAAAAATTGTAATATAGAAAAACGTAGAATCTTGAGATGACAATACAGGGGTGTTAGAATACCACTCCACAGATAAGCTTGAAAGCACTTATCAGGTAGTGGAACTGGAATTTGCACTAGACAACTGTTTTCAACAAGAAGAAGCTTACGGAAAGTAACTGAAATGGCGACTTAGCATAGAAATCTGTAACTATTCCTAGTGAAATACTAGAGCATTTTGTTGGTATATAACCTTGCAGGACCGGGTTGACGAGATATCCAAGGAGCTGGCGTCCGATTGGCAGGGTAACCGGTGACTGGTGTACTGTCAAATAGTGGCCTTTGATTCTCGTCAAGCGGAGTGGAATTGGCATCTCTTCCGCCGGCGACATTCTTGCGAGCACTTCGATTGGATTTCTTGGTCGGTGGGGAGAACATCTCCCGCTCTCTGGGTTTAGGCCTTAGGGCTTATCTCCCCGAGGTTTCTCTGTTTCGTACTGAACTGGTTCAGGGGAGAATTTGTGGAGTAACTGGAAAAGAAAAGCAAATAGCAATAATTTGAATCTATTAGACCAAACTGTTGGCTTATTTAACATTAAAAAAGTTTATTTTTTATTTGTTATTTTAAATATGTAATTATTTCAAGTATATTGTTTGTCAATAATCTTTCTAATAACATTAACTTATACTTTGTTATGAATATTATAAAGTGTACTACATGTACATTATTTTGTAATATTGTATTGAATTTTCCTACTATAAAAGTGGTCGACGTTCATGAAATGACAACTTGAGTATGAAATTTTTATACTCATTCTCTCTATAATTTATTGTTTATAACTTTCGTTACATATTTTATATTTATGTTTTCTACTTTTGTTATGCTTTTGCATTAATTTTATAACATATTTTCAATTTTGTACTATTTTATAATTCAAGTTTGTCTGCTTCTACCTTCCAACTAATTAATAAATTATGTAAATAAGAGAAAAAATTTAATACATGCTTTCTTTATTCTTCATCATTTTTTTTCTCTAATTTTCTTTTCAACTTTTCATCTAATTGTCAATAATCATATCTTCAATTAATCCTAACACTACTCACAATTAATGTTAATACTATTTATCACTATTCACAATTAATATTAATACTATTTATCAATATTTACAATTAATGTTAATACTATTCATTCTTATTTAACATATGTTAGGTCTCTCGTCATCAAATTTGTTGGATTCAATAATTCAATATGAGAGCACACAAGTCCTCTGCAAACATTCAAAAATCCTGAGTTTATATCAACAAATCCAAACTTGAATTCGTAGTGGAACTGGAACCAAACATCTGTTGCCTCTATGTATGTATAGTATAGTATACAGAGCAACGGCAGTTGCTCAATAGCACCCGAAACAGAGGAACAAACTACTACATAATATCATCCAGAAAAGAAAGGTGAGCCGCCTATGACAAAGGCAACCAAGCTTCTTCCATCAACATCCAACAAGCCGAATTTCGTATTACGTCCAAACTTCTAGATAGTCACATGGATGCAATGCATTCCAGGTTAATCGCTGCAAGCAAAGCCACATCAGGGCTCCAGCTTCAATGAGACAACCCGAGAATGCCGACTGCGTTTGGCAGCCTGGGTGAAAACACAGGAAGGAGCCCACCATGGCCGTCGAACCTTTTGGTCCCCTTTCAGACAAGCCACTATTGCACAATT
>JAOWBN010180336.1:0-17132 GCA_028565015.1 Pinguicula moranensis
TCTTCTTCTTCGTCTTCTTCTTCTCCCCCTCCTCCTCCGCCTCCTCCTCCTCCTCTTCTTCTTCTTCTTCTTCTCACAGTTTTTTTTCTTTTGGGGCAATCAACATTTTTATTTATTTTGAATGCTAGTCCAATTCTCCTTTTGCATTATAGGATTGGTGGAATGAAAGTGGCCCAAACTCTCTTTTCATCAATGAATTTCCCTAAAAATTCATAAAACAACTCAAGTGGAAATCATGCCATTTTATCAATAAAGTTACCAAAATGAATCATTTATAATCATTAACATGTGTAGAATCATAGGGAAGAAATAAGTTTATTTGATTTGCATCATATTGTTGTAGCAGTTCATTTCTACAGAATCTTCTTACCTTAGAGTCAAATCGAGATGCTATAGAAAATTCTTAAGACATTGTGCCTCTTGCATGGCTATGCTGCATGCGATATATTCTGCTTCCATAGTCGACAAAGCAAAATTGCCTTGCTTCTTGCTGCCCCAAGATATGATTCCTTAATCAAGAATGAAGACAAATCCTGAAGTTGACTTGGACTCATCAAAATCACCTCCGCAATTAGCATTCGTAAACCCTTTTGACCATGGGTTCCCCCCTTGGTAACATAGAATTAGATTGTCATCCCATGAAGGTAATGAAAAATCCTCTTAACTGCTGGCCAATAAGCATGTCTGGGTTTGTTTTGGTAATGGCTCACCAACCCAACCGTGAAGCAGATGTTTGGTCATGTATATAACAAAACGTACATCAGGTTCCCTATGATGTTGCATAAGGGACATTGCTCATTTGTTCTTTTTCTTTATCTGTTCTCGGGCGTTGATCGAGGCTTAGCACCATACCTTTATTAACAGGGGTTTCAACGGGTTTGGAGTAATGCATCCTAAACCGTTCTAAGACTTTATTTATATATGCTTATTGGAATAGACCCAACAACTTCTTATGACGATTTTTGGTGATCTACACCTAGGATATACATAGCCTCACCAATGTCTTTCATCTCAAAGACGGAAGATAGCCGCCACTTAGTGGCATCGATCAATTCCATATTGTTTCCAGTCAGCAGTATGTCATCGACATACAATGAGAGAAACACGATTCCATACTTTTTCTTTAGGACATATACACAGTGATCATCATTTATCATGGTAGCCAAACGAAGTAATGGCTTCATGAAATTTGAAGTATGATAATATGGAAGACTGTTTAAGACCATATATGAATCTTTTACGACGACACACTTTGTCATCTTGATCTGTTGAGACGAACCCAATATGTTGATCTATGTAGATCTCTTTCTCAAGTGTTCCATTGAGGAAAACAAACTTTATTTCTATTTGGAATAACTCAATATCCAAATAGGTGACCAGGGACAGATGTATGCGAATAGAGATAATTCTAACCAGAGGATAAAATATCTCTTCATAGTCTACACCATCGATTTGGGTGAAACCTTTCGCTACGAGTCGAGCTTTGAACTTGTCGATAGATTCATACGTACCGCGTTTAACCTTTAATATCCACTTGCATCCAATCGGTTTTCGATGATATGGGATATCAACATGTTCCTATACCTCTTTTTTGTGCACTGAGTCCATCTCATCTCTGATTACACTTATTCATTTTCTCTATCGGGTGAGTTCATAACTTCGCCATAAGAGGTGAGCTCTTCTATTTTCAAAGGAACACAAAAGAATATATTTTCCTCGATCTGATAGTAATTGAGGAATTATTCCACGTTCACTCCTTCGGAGTTCAGGATCTTGTACTTGTCTGGTTGAATATCTACTCTCACTGGCCCTTTAGCTCGTGGGGCTAACAGTGTGAGAAGGGTTAGTCCTACTAACTCTTTAGAGTATGTTTGGTAGCCAGATAATTGGATGATAAAGTGGGATAACTGAAATATTTTTTGAGCAATCCCTCTTTGCATTATATTTGTTGCACACACATTAATTATCCCTCGTCCCGAAGGATTTCTCCGCGGCCCAGGATATTGGGGGATAAATCTGATTTTTTTAGCCCTACATTATTGGGAAATTTTCAAATCCCTCGCTTAACCTTTTTTCACATGTCTAAAATGGCCTTGAACCCCAATATAAACATTGTCGATTGAATAATACTACACCCATCGATTAGGTTATCTTCCCCATTGAAGAAGATTACCCGTCGAAGAAGACTCATGAATCCGCCACTTCCAGCCGCATCCGTCCTTCTCTCAACGGCCAAGCCACAAGATAGGTTTCAAAGTTAAACTTAGACCTCATTTAATTTTCTTCCGTAAATATTTGTGCTTCCTGTTCTTGAAATATGTACTCTGTCATTGAGAGGAGTGATTTTGGTTATTTTTGGTACACCATTGATTTGTTTTTTGAAGTTTGGGGAAAGACGGCAAGTGCAGGAGAACAAGGGTTTATTTTATCGATGAATAGAAGACCATCGTGGGTATAGATTGTATTTTTGAATTCTAATACCAAGTGGTTGGTTTAGTTGGATTGTTTAGTCATTGATCGTTTACAAAGGCCTTTTTGGATTTTTAGGACACTTTTTCCAACAGACTCATTGAACGGTAGGATTGTTTAATAAGGTACATGGTTTGATTGGCAGTTTATTTTTGACGAAAGGTATAGTTATTTTTGTTTTGATAATTAACAAAAGGTATTAGGTTTAGTTGCTTTTAAATGATGATCAAAGCGGTCGACACATTTGTCACAAACTCGGAAATGCTTGGTGTACTTAAAAACCTAAAATATGAATCATGATGTAAGAAGGTAAATGATAAGAATCATAAAATAGTATGTCACTTGTTGCAAATTTTTTAGACATGCAAATATGTAATTTTTCAGATATACAAATTTCAATTTGTTCTATTTCTTTTACAGTTTCTTCAAACAATAGATGAACTCCCTCAATTTTCCTTTGTGATTCTAATACCACGTTTCTCAAAATTGGTCTATTTTGCAATACCATTTTCATATTTGACTCATATGCATCAATAGATATCATTTCATTTTTCAGCTTTCTGTTCCAAAGATAACGTTTAGATTCAGATTCATTGTTTTACTGAGAAATAAATCTGATTGGATCAGTGCATTATTGTTATGAACTTTGAGTTGAAGGCTTTAATGTGTATATGCAGTATTTTTATGTCGAATGAAAGTTGTTATGTCTACCGTTCTTATTCAATTTTGTAGGTTGTTAAGTTTTCCTCTTTGTATGTTATTTGTTATGTAGGGACATAAGGACATGATTACTAATGAAGCAAGTAATCGAGTAGACATTGAGGACTATGAAGACATGATTTTACCCTATTCTAGGCTTATGTCTCTTACCACACCGTATAGACGTACAAGGAATTTTGGGTCCCCTGATGAAGAAAACACAATGACAAAGTGGAAGAAGATAAAAGTACAACCGACGAGAATTGCAACAAGGCAGAACTTATTTCCGGTAAGAAAGTATACCTAACTCCGGAAGAAGAAATAACACTACTAACAACCTTGAACGAGCTCTCTATAGAAGGCTGGAAGGTTGGACAGGGGTGAAAAAGGACACACATGAAGGCTGCTGCTAGAATACGGGAATAGGTGAAAGATACTACCATTACTGGGAATAATTTTTACAACAAGATGCATATTTGGGCGAAGTACTACAGATTATTAAATGAGTTTTACAAGCTCAATGTGGTTGCAAAGATCGAGAACAAACTCCGTTGTTGATAGTTAGGACTTATGGACTGAGTATGCCCAGGTAAAAACATATACCCAATGCATTCATATTGTTTATTTATCCCGCATTCACATGACAGTGTTAATGACTGTAGTTGAACAGTAAATACCTCTCACTTAGAGGGAAATCATTTTTGTACTATGAGTCATGGTGTGAGTTATTCGATCAGTTCCGAGCACAAGGTTCAAGGGCCAGGGATCATGTAGTTGCTAAAAGGAAATACCCTCTTGAACCCAAAACTATTGAAATCATTTGATGATATAGAAGAAGGAGAGGGTGGTTTGTCTCAGCACAAGGATAATGTTCCAAACGATAAAGATCCATCATGCGTAGAGGGTGAAGCAAGTGTAAGCAACAGAAAGAGCTGGAAAACCAATACAACGAGTCTGTCAAACCTAGTCTCTAAGGTAGGAGAGACGCTATTACAAGTAGATGCAGTCTTCCATAGAGCAGAGAAGTTGTTTTCCAAACAGGAAAATATTTTGGACGAATCATCAAAAATGCAGAAGACAAGTAGGTTGATAGAACAACTGCAAGAGTTCGAAACACTGAACATGGAGAACAAGATCTACCTCGTTGATCACCTTTTAAGTAACGAAGGACAGTATTACTGCTGGTATAACCTGGATAATGATGGATGTGCTGAATTGATCAAACTTTTTTGCGATGGAAAACTTACTTAGCTTGGCTATGACAATTTTTGGAGTAACTGAATCAATGTGTTTTTGTTGACGTTTAGTTAGCTTGGCTATGACTATCTTTAAAGTTGCTTAATTTTTATTGACATTATATGAACTAAAATGTTTTTTTTGGTAAGCCAAATTGTATATATATGGTATAAGTATTTACAGAGTTACAACGGAAAATAAAAAACCAAATCAAATCGAAAACATACAGGCCCAAGACTAGAATCTACGTAAGCAATGATCCTAAAGGTAAGAAGTCAATGATGATTCCTTAATCGTGAACTACCTTTCCTACCCAACCTGCATATCCTCCAGTATATGAAATAAAATGTTGCATTTTTATTTAGTTGTTTAGCTCCATTTATGTTTGAAGCATCCTAAGTTTATGAACTAAAATATTGGGTTTGATTTAAGTTCATTTATAAACGAATTTTGTTGTTATGAATGATTGTAAAGCAATTTTGAAACATAAACCAATCATAACTCAGAAGGAACAAAATTGTGTTCGAATCATTCCTCGAAATTGGTTTTATATGTTCTTAAATAAAATGAGTCATGATTTATTTTTATTAATCAATATTTATATTTTGTTAGTGAGGGCATTTTAGTAAAAAAATATCATTAAAAAATGTGGCACGACATCACTCAGTTATCCTTATTTACCAAACTAAAGTTTTGTTCTTCGAGGTTATCCTTCGAGACCATTACCAAACAAGGGCATGATGTTTTTATCCTACTATAATCCTCCAATTGTCCAAAACAAGAGATAAGGGTTATCCGGCTATCAAACGTACCTCTAGTTTGTGGGGCTCATAGTCACATTATCATGGTCTAGGTTTTGAGAAAGGTTGATGACTTACCTCCCTTTCATGTTGATCCTCATTGTTTGGAAAGTTTTCACCTTAAATAGGTGCAATTGCACTATCCCACATGAATTGTTAAGACATACTCTCTCTCTCACCAATAGATAGTGACAAGTCTCGTTGCAACCCATAGAACTGACTGTCTTTCTTTACTTCAACTGATTCTTTAGAAATTCAACAATTTGACTATCTATTTCAGTCATGTCTCCATTTGTGTGTTTGCTTAATATCACATATCCTTTGGAATATTCGGGGTATTAAATGAACACTCCATTGGTTGTTCTTGGACTAAGTTTGTCATGTTGATGAATTAGGTTGTGAACATAGCTTGTCGAACCCCAGAACCCCAGGGTTGCATATGGTCCAAAATAGGTTTTCTTCCATTTCATAACGCATATGAAGTGGTGGACACACTCTTACTTGGTACTCTATTGAGAATGTATTGCTGTGAGCAACGCAACTTCCCAAAAGTGAATAGGTAGGTTGACTTGCGCTATCATTGACCTACCATATCAAGCAATGTGCGATTCTTTCATTCCACAAAAGTGAATAGGTAGGTAGGTTGGCTTGCACCATCAATACCTCACCATTTTGTTGTAGAGTAGCCTTACCATGTTATTTTCATCATAATACTCATTGAGCATATCATAAAGGTATTCATGACTATGGTCGATACAAAAAATCTTAACTTTTTGCTCCAACTGGTTCTCTATTTATGCTACATCACATTTGAACCCATCAAGTGCTTCATAGCGATAAGACAATAGATACACGTGTACAAGATGCAAGTAGTTATCTATGAAGGTGATGATGTAAGAAACCCAATGACGTGCTTTCATATTCATGGGTCCGCAAATATCAAAATGGATTAAATTAAGGGAATTTGAAGCTCTAGAAGCCTTATTGAAAGGTTCTTGCAAGCCTTACCAGCTAAGTAAGGCTCACACGCAGACAAATTAGCCTTACTGAGTTAGTTTAATAGACCTTCCTTAGCAAGTCTATTTAACCTATCTTGACCAATATAACCAAGTTTAGCATGTCATTTAACATATTCAAAAAAATTATCTATATTGGAAATTAAGGCAACATATGAACTATTTGTATTATCATAAATATCATTCAAGTCAAGAACATAAAACCCATGTTTATACGTGGCGTGACCAGACACATCATCGCCGTATTCAATATTCAATCGTCTAGGATGAAAATTAAATGAAAAAACAAGTTGCAAAAAGGAAACTAAAGCAACTTCTAACTCCTGACACATAGATTGTGTCGTGCAACAATAGTGTGTTTCCGCTATGGAACAGAGTTTGTAGGTGTCAATGCCAATGACAACTTTTTCACTGACGTTTCTCATAGTAACGCTTTGCGTTCTGGCGCTACAACGATGGAACTTGACAAATCCAGCTCGATCATTTACTACGTGTTGGCTCACTCATAAATTAACAATCCATTTAAGAAATGAATTAGCAACTAATGCATAGGAACAAACACATACTTTGTAGAATATGGAAAAATAGGTTACCTTCTTTGGCTTGAAACAATCCCGAGCATAATGTCCCTTTTTTTCATAGTTATCACTTCACACGTGCCATGTTTTTCGGGACTTGGCATTTGGTTGCTTGTGACCTTTTTCTTGGGAGCAGGCTTCTGAGGCTTCTTAGCTAGTTTGCTAGACTTTTTGTTCCTCTTAGGTTTTTCCCTCGAGCAACATAAACTTTGGTAGATGTTCCAAAAGCTCTCAAGCGTTCGTCCTCAAGTTCTATGTGCTTAGTTATATCAAAGGAGGTCTTGATGCTCACACCGTGGGACACTAGAGTATAAAATGGAGTCAATTGACTATCTGCTCTTTTGTCTGGTAGTGAATGAATCACATTGTTGACCTGTTTGTACTCAAAAATCTTGATCTCATCAGCCTTAAGGTCGCGTAGCATGACAGTCATGGAGCGTATGTGTTCAAGTACATGCCGATTCAAATCGATCTTGTACTGCAAATTCAGATGTAAAGTACGAACCCTTGTATTTGAAGTTTGGCCGAACAATCCCTTAAGGGTGTCCCACATGGCCTAGGCCATGGGGTGCACTTCGAATTGACCAATCAAGTTACCGTGCATGTAGTACAAAATAGTATAGCGGGCACGTCAATCCTTCATAGCTCATTCGTTATAGACAGTGCTTGGTTTCTCGATTTCTACCATGCTTGTAGTAATGTACTCTAAGACATTTTTCTCATTCAGGATGTACTGAATCTTCATGTGCCAAATGTCATAGTTAATTCCATTGAACTTATCGTTGGAAGAGAGCTCACTGATCATGCTCGGGGTGCCATGTCTACAAGTATATTTAAAATAAAAGGACATTAGGCAAAATTTTAAAATCAAATTTTTGAAAAAAAAAATTGATCATGCAACACATTCGAAAATATTGCTTAGCTCATAATCCTCACATACGACATAATCAGGAACTTCTAAGAAAATCTAATTTTCACATAATGAAACAAATTCAAGGTAAAAACACATCAGAGCATTTACAGCCAAACGAATTAGCACATATAATTGTTAACGTGTAACAATTCAGTTTATTTTAACACGCAGTTAAAAAATTTATTTGAATCTATCAAAAAATCTGAATATGATCCTTATGTGATTCAGCAAGCACCCAGGTGGCTGGTGGGGTTACTAGTCCCACTTATAAACCAGCCTCCTAGACAACACTTGCCATTCCTCGTGAGGGCCCAAATATGTGGTGTAGTTGCAGTGGTCTCTCTTAAAAATAAACAAAAACGAACCCTAAACAGCCGCCCACAAGCAAGGTTATTGTAATTTCTTTTGATATTCAAAATTATGGTAATATAATTACCTAAAATAAATTATTAACACATAGTTAATAATTATTTTCATAAACAAAATCTGAAAGTTTATTAACTAACATAATAAACAATTAACATATTTAAAATACAGAATAAAAAACTATCATAATTTGCATGATGTGCAGAATTAGCATATTTAAAAAACAAAATTTGAGAATATTCTAATTCTAACCATTACCATATAAATAAAATTTTGGTAATTATCATAAGACATACTTATATATTTGTAAAATTTATTTACATAATTTTAACACATAATTAAAATATTCCGAATAATAATTAACACATAATTAATTGATAATTTTAGAATAATTAAATTTTTAATATATAATTAACAATAAAATATTAATACATAGTTAATAAATATTCAAAAAAATCATGACGCAAAATAAGAGATTTATTTAATTTTATAAACAGATAATATTCTATCACTTTTTGATAATTATCACCCAAATAATTATGAATACATGATTACCAATATAGTACCTAAAAGAATCTAATTATCGATAACGAAGCAAATTCTTTATCAATACGTAACCGCTAAAAGAAACATATTTGTTAATAAAGAAACAAATTCAACTATTTGTTTAATCTTACGAAAGCGACTGACTTACGAATTTACGAATTCATTAATATACATACTTTCACATTCATGACGTAATGAACTAATCATAAGAAACCGTAAGAAATGGATTCATACGGGTACTAACGAATTCTTATGTTTCGTAAAGATGAATGACAAATCCTAACAAATCATAGAGTCGAATCAGTCGATACTTCTATTGATGCGGAAGCGTTATAGAACTATAATTGTTCAGTTGATTATATCCCTAACATGAACTGTGGCTATCAAAGTACTTATATAATCCACGAACTAGAGTCTCCATATAATACACGAACTCGAGACTACCAGAGTTTATATGGTGAGGCAATAATTCGAGATAACACTATTTTTGGTACATGTTGTATTGGTGTGTGGAAGACTTATATAGGAAGGGAGACAGAATCAAACCCTAATTAGGATGATATAATCTTGCCCTAATTAAGACTTTTAATATTATGTAATTAATAAAAAATATTTAAATATTAATTAGTTGAATTAGAAAAAACTTATTTTATCTAACATCGAAAATATATATATTTTTCTTTGAAGTGCATACGATGCCGGATCTACTTGATGGAGAGGGATATTTTTGTAATGAATTTATTTATTTATTATGTATACAAATTCGTTAGGGTCAGTTTGGTACCCGGACTAGTGCAATCCGGGCTCACGGATAACCTAGGGACTATTGGGGTATAACCTGTTATATCCTCCATTAAGTAGTCTGGTGTATGGATAATGTTCTATCCGAATCCACCGTTTGGTATATGTGTTGCACAAGCAGGTTATCCTGACATTTTAGGGTTTAGTGTGTCAAATTACCAAAAAGTCCTTGGAAGTGATATAAATTGATCAAATTTTCTAGAAACCCTAATTTCTTGCTCCAACTTCTTCCCAATTGACTAAATCGCCGTGAAATGGAGAAAAACAATTCTGCGACTGCTCATCCGCATCCAGTTCTTAAACCGACCAAATCCCACCCCCTCCATCCAGTCCTCACACCTACCACAAGGTTTTCTCTGCGAATGTATACCCGCGAAGGCTGAAGTTACTTGATGAATCGCCCCCTTTTGCCACCAATAATAGATTTGACGACAACAGAGGTTATCGAGGATTTGAAGGAGAATCTGATTGTCATGGACGAGCAGGTGGATGTGAACTACAATGTCACTAGGCCCCTCTTTGCCGTAGGTGAATCTTCCTCTTGTATGACGGCCGAACGCTCCACCAACACCTGGATCCACGAGTTCAACATGCAGATTCATGTAGATTCATGTTTTGATGTTTGATGGACATAGTATATTATGGTTTATTAGACTATTTTGCAACGTAATCCCATATGTAAGAACGTAATTTATTTTGTAATGAAGTTGTGTTGATATTTGGTTCCTGCGATTTAGGTTCATGTTTTGGATCCTGCGTTTAGATTTTGTTCAACATTTATGTTCATTCGATTTAGTTTCCTGCAATTTAGTTGTTCTTGCAAAGTAGTTGTGTTTTGTGTTACTGAGAATTAGCCTTGGCTCCACCTTCCACCATTATTGCATCTTGCAGTGCTTCTCCGAATCAACTTTACACATCTTTGAATCTTGCTTCTCAAATGAAGGCTTTAGAACATCAAGTCCCTGTTCTTGCATTAGATTTGCAATTACTGAGTTATCCAAGTTGGTATTTTCATGGATCATCCCCTTTTCTTCGTCCCAATCTGGATTTGTAGGTGACCTGATTTGGCTCCCTATCCATCCCTTCACATAATCTTTGCTGTAAAACTCATCACTCTCATCTTGCTTTCATCACTAGTCTTTTTCCTACTGCTTAGCTCCAGCGTTGTTGCTATTACTATCTTCACCAACCATGGCAAAATTCAGATTCAACTCCTTGCTATGGTTTGCACTACTGAACTCATCACCATACATAACAAACTTATTCCACTCTTTGACACCAATTTCAACACCTGAAAACTCCCTCCCATTCAAACCACCTCCATTGTTTCTGTTTTCCCCTCTGAAGTATAGCTAAGTTTCACAGGATCCATGGATAACCCCATCACATTATGATAGATTCCATTTCAAATAATATCCTCGTTGCAAAATCCAACAGACAAAGCAGAAATGGTATTGCATCTCTTTTATCAGACTTCAAATAGCTCCAAATCATTCAACAAACATAGTAAAACATACATTGCAAATTCTATCAGCTATAACCAAAGCATTGCAAAATGTGCATCCAAATGTTACTCGACATACTTCAATAGTTTAAGAAATCTAATCCAAAAGTTCCAACCACGTTGCCTACCATATAGTTCACTAACATTGCAAGTTCAAACAAAAAGTTCCACCTATAATACCTGCACAAAGCACAATAAACATAGTAAAGTTCAAGAAATCTCCCCGTCAAAAAATAGTTGGGTAAATTCTGCATGACTTGCTTCATCTATAATTGATAAAGTAATAATAGTGGCCATAATGCGTCAGCAAGTGATCAAACAGATGGACCTGCTCCAATATCTACGATATGTTTCATCAACCTCGTTGTTTTTTCATTATTGGGATTTTCAGCCATTCTTGGTTGTTGCAGTGAGACTAAGCTTTCTACCTAATTGAATAATGCATCAGCACTGGATATGGTACCTGAGGCCTTACATGCTAGACTTGGCTGACTATCCATCCTTGCTCTCTTGCGCCTTTAAACGACTTACACTTGATGCACCATCTCAGCTAGATGTTGACTTGTCGGTTGCTATATGAGTGTTCTTGGGTTCTGACTCCTTCAACTTCTTTATCAAAATCTTCACTTATTGTTTGTACCGCTGGGGTTGTAAGAATACTTTCCTTCTATGCAATTATGTACCCCATTGCGCTTGATCTCGTAGCCCGATATTGGCCAAAAAGCTCATCCCACAAGTCAGAGTAAAGGAAAAACTTGCCTCTCAGTGGTAAGTATTTGTTATTCATCTCATAAGCAAATAAACAAATAAAGGTAAGACTTTCTTAACAAATAAATAAATAAATTGCTAAACGTAAAACTTACCAATGTGTATTCTTCCCACATGTCTTCGGAGTCCACTACTATAGTATGCGTCCCTTAGTCTATTGCTACTCCACTCAGCTTACAAAATTCATTCAGTAAGCGATATAATTTGCCCCAGTTGTGAAGTTTGTTGTCCACATTCTTTGTTGTTATTGCACTTCCATCCACCAAAGCTCTCTCTCTCTATCAGCGGCCTTATGGAGAGTTCTCTGCTTCCATCCCTGTCTAGCCTTGCATCCTTCCTGTTCCTACTCCTTCATGGCACTAAGCAGAGCATGTTCTTCATCTGGAGTTAGATAAAATTTCTTAGTATTTTGCTGCTCAAATGCACCTTCCTTTTCCTTCTTTATCACCCTAGCAGTGACCTTAGATGTGTTTCCAGGCCATTTATAGGGCACATTAGTTCTTTGAGTTGGCTCAGATTGATCATCAAACTTCTCAGAGCTAATTTCCTCCAACCCATTGTAGTGGTTTCCTGATCCATGATTGTTTCACAACCTACAAGAAAATGATCATATGGAAGCATACAATTCATAAGTGTAAGCAACCTGTAAACATATTGCAGCATACAATGAATATATGAAAGCATACAATTTATAGATTGCAAGAAACACATAGTAAAACACAATTTATAAAATCACAAGCTCCAAAACATACAGATAGTTCAACATAAAGTCACAACAAATGCTTCTAGGTTCATCATCTCCTAGATTGATAGTTTTCCCAAATTTCGTTAGCCAACTGTTCCTTGAAATGAGTCCACCTAGGAGACGAATTGACCGTTTGGATATGATCCTCTATGTCATTCAACACATTATTAGGTTCTTCAACTCTGAAAGGTGACTTTCTACTGTATCTAACAACGGATCAAATGGTGTTACGTTGATGACAAAGTTATGAAGCAAACCACACACAAGAATGATATCACATTGTGTGTTGATGTGCAAGTGTGCGTAGGAGGATAGCGATCTTTTCAACCACGGACACATATCAGTCGTCTGACAAAACACATCCATCTAGTAGAACTCGACACAACTCTGTAAAAGCTTGTTTTGATATCCTTAAGTTCTTGAAACACTCCTTGTTTAACTCTTTATGATCCTTTCAAGGAACGCGAATCTTTCTGAAATCTTGTCTAATATTAAGTACTTTGGTGGTGTATTTCGATCAACCTTACGCTTACGCGGTCGTATGTTTCTGTTTGATTCATTTTTTGCTAATTCAATGATAATAGACAGCAGGCTGACCAAAATTCTTGCGCATACCAATACAAGCGCAAGATCCATTAAGTTCAGCATATCATTAACTTGGGTAACCAATGTTCAACTAACCCATAAACACTTGAATCAAACAGCAAATAATGGTTAAACTACTGTCATCTTAAACACATAAAAACTAGCCAATAAGTACTTGATTCAAACAGCAAATAAAGGTGAAACTACTCCCATCTTAATTACATAAAAAGTAGGTCATAATAATCATGCAAATTTCTAATGGCAAAACAAAGATAGGCAACTTAAAATTATATTAGCATATAAATTCTTATAATCCAACTAAAAATCCATTCTTCAAGTATTTGTGAACAATCAGTAAGAAACGTAAAACAAAAGAACAAACCTTCAGCTTTTGGAAAAAATCAAAAACTTAGAAATGTTGAGTAATCCGTAAACCCTAGGAACCAGAAAACAAAAAAAAATGAAAACAAAACATGTGACAAATTTGGAAGGAGAATAAATACCACCTGAAAGAGATGTCGGCAGACTGAGAAATGTCGCCGCTGAGGCTTTGAGAAGGAACACGACAGCTGCAAGATTTGGATTTTGGAGTCTTCTCCATTTTCGCGATCAGATAGGGCAAATGGATTAGGGCTTTTATAGTTGGTAAAATGTGCAAATATTGATGAAATGTAGGTGTATTTTGGTTAAAACACTCGTGGGACAAAGGCGGGCAAATAAAAACACCACAAAATTTTGGATAAAATTTCTTGGGTAAACACCCAGTTATCCCGGATCGAAGAATTATCCTTCAAATCGCAGGATAACTAGTGTAATCCGGACAACCCTCAGTTGACCCAATTTATCATCCTTCTGTTCACGTACCAAATGGACCCTTTTGCTATCAACCACTTCCTAACAAAAATCTCTAAATGCTCCAATCTTACGATAGTTCAACATATGCGTTATTTTTTTTATAACCGTGGTATCCGAGATTTGCGTTATTTAGTTATAGGTGTAAAGTCAAATTATTAAGTTTTTTATTATTATTTCAATGATAAGAAACTTATATATACATATATATAATAAATTTCTTATCCTATTATTTGACCCTCTTGCATTTATATTTAAGATAACATATATATGCATATATATAATGGTAAACGCACTATTAAACTTTACATCTCCAATTCAAATCATTTTTAATTAACAACCCCAAAGGTAGATCTTAGAAGATTTTTTCTTACAAAGAGAACCATATTTTAATTGAAGGACAATTTCTGGTAAGAAGAACATGCAATGCTTATTGTAAAACGTTGTTGAGCAATAAAATATGTCCCGTGCATGTACCAGGACAATCACAATTAACCAACACTTCAGGAGATTAATAATTAATTAAGACATAACCCCATCCATGATCTTGTCTTTGGAGACAAATATGGTCATAGTGGCAGGCAGCGGTTTGCGTTTCCAATGTAACAACTGTATCTGATGCTAAGAAACAAAGTTTAATTGAACGTTGAGGGACCATTTTTTTTAGCACTTTGGCATTCCAAAGGTTTGTCACTAGTGGATATGGGAACTAATGTAAAGACGCTCTTCTAAATCAAGATAGTATTTGGTAGGGCGGAGCCAAGAATTGAAGGAAGGAGGCGCCAAATTTTTGGGTTTGAACTGAGTGGATCAGACTGGGTCGAATCTGGTCGAATCGGTTTAATTTGCAAAAAAAATCAAAAAGATTTTTTTCGGATTTGAGAAAAAAATATAAGAAAATCAAATAAATTTATGTAAATTTCTGAAAGTACATTGTTCAATAAAAATATATTCTTCAGATTTGAGTAGAATGGGTTGGATTTGACTGATGAATGTTTAAAATATAAAGATTTTCAATTTTTTTTATAGGTCAATATTTTTCAATTTACAAAAAAGAATTTTTTTTTAGAGTTCTATGAATTCTAAAAATATTTTTGGGTTACTTTTAAGTGGATGGTCTTGATATGTATGCATGTTTTTCCACTCTAAACTAGGCCGAGTGCATTTGATAGCGAGATATAAGTTATACCGCATTTTTTTTATAACTTTGTTCGTATAGGATTGAAAAATGATCACCACGTTTGGTACACACCTTTTAATGGTGTTTGTGATAACTCGTAAAATTGATAAGTCGTTTGGTAACACTGAATAACAGTCGAATATCTCTATCACTACAAAACTCTAATTGTGGCATAGATTGTAAATATGATGTTAAACACGAGGGCAATTGATAATTTTGAAACTAGACAAAATCTTGATAACACAATGTGCTCAAAATCAGGCTAATAACTTTTTAGGAGTTACCTTGCAGTTATCCCGGGCCAAATGATAACTCAATCGAGCCCGGGATTGCACGAAGATATATACCCAGCATCATGTATGTGCGTATGTGTGGATAACTTGCAAAATCATACAGTTATCACACGTTTATTTGTATATCAAACGCACCCGCCTCATTTTTCATAAAAAAAGGTACTACCATTAAGTAATAATTGTAGGCGCTAATGGTTCGTTAGAATTACTGAGAAACAAAATTAGATCATGCTAGTCTAATCTAGATGAGTAAAACATTATAACAGCATTTCATGACATTTCTATCAATAGCAAATGCGCAGAGCCAGCAAGAGCTACAACTTGTATGGTTGTACCAAATTATCTAGTTAGTGCTACTAATGGGTAGATCATCAAGTTATGGCGTGAAGTAATCCTGGAAATAGACTCAATGCTCCTAGTTCACTGGATCAACTCTTGACTTAGGTGTCCAGTGGTGCCTATAGAATTTTTGGAAGGAATTTAAAACTCAACAGAAAGCAATAAACCTAGGAGTAAGACACCAATACAAGGAAAATAACATCATAGCTGATTTTCTTGCAAAGCAAGCACCAACAGGTGCCAACACAACTTACTGTGTAAGGATCAACTGCCAAGGAAGCTATTGGGCCGACTGAGACTGGACAAGCTCAGACTACCTAGAATTAGAGTATGTTAAAACAAACCTAAACTGATTAAGGTCTCCCACTTGAGAATCAGGGAATTAGGTCAACATGACTAAGGGGGTGTTTTGCGCAAACCCTCTTATACTTATAATTGGGTTATAAGAACTTTTTTTGAAAAAATGAAGAGTTATTTTTTGAAAAAAAAGTGCTTATAATTGGATTATAATTTTAAGAAGGCTGGGCAAAACACCCCCTAACTTAAATTTTGCACTGGAAAAGGAAGATACTTGGCTTGGGCAATTATGCAAAGTTTCTGATTTTTCTTTTTTTCCTTGGACATCTTTGGCTCCTCATGTCATCCGCTTCTGCAAGGACAGAATGCAGTGTAAGTTGTAACGTTAACGAACTCGGTTTTCGTTGTCCAAAAAATGTGCATAAAAATGAATGATCTATTCTCATATTGGGCTAATGAAAATTAGCAGGCCCACTGGGATCTAAAAAAAAGTTCAATAGTCATAAGAAAAAACGTTTTAGTAGCTTAAATATTAATAATTTTATCAGTTCATGGTCATGGTTTGAGCTTTGGTATATTTTTTTAAAAAAATGGCCCCAATGAGTCTCGGAGGACAATAGTCAATTTTTGCAATTTTAAATTTAATTTAATATAAAAAAATGGCCCAATGAAAAACACAGGATGGACTACCCTCTCCCTCTTGGGCCCAGTCCAAAAGCATAAATGAACCAGACCAAAACCTTCGATACCAGTTCGTGTATGAAGCGGGCCGTGCCACCTATCCCGACCCTCCAGGCCCGGGTCCAGAAAAATTGGACCCGGGCCCTTGGCCCTTGGGGGGCGGTTAACCGCCCCCGGTTTAATTGGGTTGGCCCTCCACTTTTTTGTTGGGTTTGGTCCTCCGGTTTATTTTATTTTTCAAATATTTTTATTTTTTTCATATGCTAAAAAAACAATCTTTCAAATATTTTTATATAAAAATTGTTAGTGTTAGGGTTTATAAGTTTAAAGTTTATAAGTTTACATAAACTTATATAATATTGAGTTTAGGTTTAGGTTTAGAATTTAGGATTAGTGATGTAACCGATAGATTCATGTTACTCAAACAGCTGCTATGAAGCAGAGTAACAGGGGAATAATCTGTT
>JAOWBN010180347.1:0-17132 GCA_028565015.1 Pinguicula moranensis
ACCCCTAATTTGACCGAACAATCTTTTAAGTTTCAGACTTTAATATATTAACAAAAAACAAATAAAGTTGTGACATCAAATAGTGTAGTGGGATTTTGTGCGGGTGCATATTCTGCAATTGTTTAGGTAGATCTAGGGGATGAAACACATATTAGCGATAAAGCGGTCAACGAGTTCACACTAATTTTCTTATATTTTTTTTTAAAAGGGAGGGAGAGGTAGGGTTGGGCATCCGAAATTTGAAATTTGGAAATACCCATTTTGGATTCGAACCAAATTAATTCAAGTTTGAATTTTGATATGTTCCGTATAATTATTCGGAATTCCGAATTCAAAAATTCAAAAATTGGTTTGGAATTCAGAAATTCAAAATTTCTGAACAATATTAAAATTAAAAATATTATTTTTGAAATTCAAAAATATTTCAAAAATTTAGAACTATTTCGGAAAAAATGATTTTTCTAAAAAAAAGTTCAAAAATTCAAAAATTCACCCTATATTTCCGATCCAATTCAAAATATAATTCGGAACTGAAATTATATTCCAATCCTATCTGAAATTGAAATTCTGAATGCTCAGTCCTTCCATATTTGTATTAATTCTGCAGAAAAAATTATTATCATTAATGAAACGCAAAAAGAACACACCTTTTTCTACTGTAACCAACTTATCTTAGCCCAGTCCGTTGAAAAAAGTCCTGTCCCATTTCGAAGCTGATACACGGTGCAATGGCCCAAAATTTTAAATTTTGTTTCTGGAAAGTGGAGAATTTTAAAAAATCACTTAAATCGAATAAATGCGAATAAAAATAAAGCAGCTCATACCAAAGCAAACAGAGGTATAACCCAAAATTAGTAAATCTTGAGATAGTTATAAAGATTATTTAAAAAACGACAAGATTCCATATGTAATTTTTTTTTGATAAGCCAAATTTCATTAATAAAAGAATATGTACAACACTCTTCACAAGTTGGGAAGAGAGGAATAGAAGAAAGCAAAGAAATAAAATACACTTCATAGCTCATAGAGCCTCTGACATGGGGTGAGATGAGATGAGGGGTAATCAGTAGTGATCAAGAGACTGTCAGCTATGCAGGCTGCTATGAAATGACTACATAAGTCTGTACAATATCGAAAAACACAGCTCGGCCTGCACACTATGTAGCATCGTAGTCAAGAGATTGTTGCTCAATTTCAATAAGCATAGACTTAATGGCAGCAACATTGATCTACTAACTGTCAGCTACCCGGGCAGCCATGTAATTATGGCAGCAGGTGTCTTTAATGAAGTAGTTGACATTGCTTAGTCTGTTAACCTTATAGCATCGTAATCGTTTGAGTGATTTTTACCATCTCATCTCTCTCTTACATAAACCATCACATGATACATCCAAGTTCACTTTGAAGCAGTCTTGTGGACTTGCTGACTGAGATATTATCTTTTGCACAAACAGTGATAATCTGTGTTAGATTATGTCCAGATGATGAACGACCACTTGTTATATAGTGCTCCAGAAGGGCATATACCCCCATGGTGGTACCTAACCTGTACCAAGATGACATAAAATGTAATGAAATGTGCAAACTTTGAATTTCATCGATAAGGAGAATAGAGCTTCCTGTACCAACATGTTTATATTTTAAGCTGTGAAAACCATGCAGGCCTTAGGATTAATCAACCAATCATAGAAACTGTAAGGAAATACTTTAGTAAGTTTCCTAGATTTCAACCATAACCAGACTTGCATTTGTATCTCATGAATTAGCAGTTGCAATTGAGGAGTCACAGCAATAAAGTGAGCTCTGTTTCTGGCTTTCCAAATAGACCAAACAGAGCTAGCCAAATAGAGTTCCAGGTTGGAACATTCACATTTGCAGGGGCTTAGTTGGAGAATACAAGTAGGGAGGGAATATCATTTATAAAAGGTAAATAAGATATAGCTAGCCAACCTGAAATCCCTTTCCAGATATGTTTCAAGATGATACAGTCAGAAAACAGGTGAGTTGTAGTTTCATCCTCTCCGTTGCATAGTGGATATATGATTTGTTGCTCTGTTGGAATAATTCCTCTCATCTGCAAGAAGGACTTAGTAGACACAGCATTTTGTATTAGTAGCCAAGCAAATATAAAAACTTTTTTAGTGTTGTGTGGGACGAAGAATATGTCTCTTGAGAATCTGCAAAAATCAGCTTATAAGACTCTTTCACAGTATATTTATCATCTTTATTGCAGCTGAAGATATATTTATCACTTGTGAGCAAATATAGGGATACACTTTGTAGGTTTCCTTTAAGTTCATTGAGGTCTTCTAAATCTGAATCCATGAGGTGTCTCCTCCATCTCCATCTCCATACCCAGTTTCCATCTATCCATTGTCCAGACTCTGCCACTCTGATTTCTTTATTGAGTTCATTCCTATACAAGCGTGGATATTTTATTGATAGAGAAGTATTATTCAACCATTTTCCTGCCAAAAGAGGATTCCTTCCCCGTTGCCTAACTGCAGTTGAAGGCTATCTCTAAACCAATTGCCATTTAGAGTTTCTATCAGACTTGGCCACCATTCTGATGCATACCCTCTACCTCTAGGCCTGCCTACAGCAGGTTGGATAACAAAAGAAGGCAGAGCTCTCTGTCCTGAAATGAATAGAGGGGAATTTTTGCCATATTTAGATTTCGATAATACTTGTTGCTATGGATGATTCCCCATTTAGCAACTGCAATCCCCACTTTCCTAACATGGCTGAGTTGAAGGATGATAAGCAGTGAACTCCAAGCCCCACATAAGCCATGGAAGTTGTGATCTTTTTCCAAGAGGTGAGACACAGTTTTTTCTTGCCATCAGAGCTGCCCCAAAAGAATCCCCTTTGTATGGATATTAGCTTCTTAATGACACTCCTTGGGGCCTTGAAACAGGAGAAGAAATGCGAAGGTAAGGCAACCAAAACAGCATTCAAAAGGACTAATTTACCACTAGAGGACAATTGCTTATGGCCCCAAGAAGTTAGTGCTTTGCTGAATTTCTGTAGAACCGGCTGCCAAGAACCAGCCTTCTTCATCCTAGCTCCAACAGGTAAGCCTAAATATTTGAAAGGCAGAGTAGCTGGTTTGCAGTTAAGGAACACAGCCATTTCACTCAATATTTCATGATGCATGTTAACTCCTATGAGTTTGCTTTTAGAAAAATTAATTTTCAGCCCTGAGATTAATTCAAAATTGAGTAGAATTGCCTTGAAGGCTTGCACTGATTTCCAGTCTGCTTCCCCAAACATTATAGTATCATCCACAAACTGAAGGTGTAACACTATAACCTAATTTCTGCCAACCTTTAGACCTTTGAAGAGTTGAAGATTAGTAGCTCTAGATATCATTATAGATAGGCCCTCCGCAGCGAGTAAAAAGAAGAAAGGAGAGAGTAGGTCACCTTGCCTAATGCCACAAGTTGGGTAGAATTCTTTACTGGGACTTCTATTAATTAAAATGAAGGTTGAAGCTAATTCAAAAATACCCTTCAACCACTACTGCCAGCAGGGAGGGAAGTCCATTTTTGTCATGATCTGAAGTAAGTAATTCCAATTAATGGTGTCAAATGAATTCTCAAAGTCTACCTTAAAAATCAGTTCACTTCTTTTCAGTTTCTTGACTTCATCTACAATTTCATTTGCCACTACAATGTTTTCCAGAAGTCTCCTGCCCTTTATAAACGCAGACTGGTTTGAGTTGATCAGAGGTCCTATAACTTGACTGATTCTGTTTGCCAAAGTTTTAGCAATAATTTTGGCATACTGCCAATTAGAGTAATAGGTCTAAAATCCTTAACAAACAGAGGGGATAAAGTTTTTGCGAGTAGGGCTATGTGGGAGGCGTTGCTACCTTTGCATAGAAGGCCATATTGGTAGAATTCATTCATGAGCAGCATAATGTCAGACTTTAATATGTGAAGGAAGTGCTTGATGAAATTGAAGTTAATACCATCTGGTTCGGGGCTTTTCTGTCCCCTGCAGCTAGATATGGCAGCAAGAACCTTTGCCTCAGAAAATTGTTGTTGGAGGATATGTTTGCTGGTCAGATCAAGAGTTCTAAACTAAAGGTTTAGTGTGGCCTAGCCTAAATTTTCTCTGTGAATCTTTCTCTGAAATGATATAGAAAACATTCTTTGATTGGCTCTGGATCCTCCAACCATGTTTAATCATTACAGACCCCATTTATTGTGCTAAGGGCTCTGGTTTTCTTAAGACTGCTGTGGAAAAATGTTGAATTCTCATCACCCTGTTGAATCCATGTGATCTGAGATTTCTGATAATCAGAGCTATTCATTTTTTTTTAAATATTAGCTAGCTGAGATTGCAGATCTGCCAAATTCACTTGATCAGAGAGAGACAAGTTATCACCCTCAGCAGCTAACTCCAATGTCTTGATGCTCTGCAGGATAAAAATCCTCTACTCATACCAGTTATGGGGGTAGAAATGTTCCATAACCTTATATTTTCTCTAAGGACTTGGATCTTTTTCATAATCTGATAACTCATGTAGCCTGAAATCAAAGTATTACACCAGACATGTGTAACCATATCATAGTAACTTTTGTCCTACCACCAACTGTCTAGTACCTTTAAAGGTTGGGACCCCAATTTAGATGTTTCGATGAAAGAGTCACAAGGCAATGATCAGATCCTTTTTTGTCCAGACCTGCTTGTGTCCATGTTTCATCAGTATCAAGCCACCAATTACTGACAAGGAACCTGTCTAATCGGCTCATAGTTGATAGTGATTTCAAGTATCATATGAACTTCCTGTGCTCCATGTTCAGATTCTTCAATCCCAGATTGTTGATGAATTCATTGAAATGAGTTACCTCTTGTACATAATTGTGGGTTGCCACTCTTTTTCTTTCTTTCAAATCTAGAACTGCATTAAAGTCCCCCGTCATACAGCACTTTTCCTAAATAATAGGAAGTAATGCAGCTGTTAACTGATTCCATTGATTCTATTTTTTTGTCAGATCACACGGTCCATATACATTAATCATGTGAGAGGTGGTTATCTCTCCATTCCAGTTGCCTGATATCCCCAGAAACTCGTCTCCATTAAACATGGCAGATCTACAAAATTTGCTCCTATTCCATATACAAAGAAGCCCTCCAGAGGTTCCAGATGAGCCAGAGTAGGCATAATCAAAATCAGCATCGTACCATAAATAAGAACAGAGCTTCTTCTCAATGCTGATAAGCTCTGTTTCCTGTATACTAATGAAATCTACCTTCTCCTTCAGGATTAAATTTTTTACCTGTTCTTTTCTCTCATGTTCCCATAATCCTTGAACATTGAAAGTCATAATTTTCATGGATCAACACTGGTATCAACCCCTACAGGGAAAGAACATGACACTGCAGCTGTTTGATTGCTTTTTGCCATGTCTACTAATAGACTTTGGAATCCCTTTTGATTAGCACCATAGTCAACTCCAAGACTAGACCCCAATGACATTATAGAATCAATATTATTATTTGAGAGAGGATCACGTAGTCTTGTAAATGGCAAGTGCTTTTTTGCAATTGGCAATGGAGGACTGACTGAAGACTGAGCTGCCAGTTGACATAACCATTGTTTGATAATAGCTAGTTTTTTTGCACAAATTGGGTCATTATCCATCTTCGTCTGGATTCTAGTTTTAGGTCTGCAGCTACTAATTTTTGGCCTGCCTATTTTGCTTTTAGGGATTGCCATTATAGAGGCCTGAGTAGGGCTTGCCTCTGCAGAGGCCTGAGTAGGACTTATCACTTCAGAAACCTGAGTAGAACTAATCTCTGCGGAGGGATGAGTATGGCTTGCCATTACAGAGATCTGTGTAGGACTTGTCTCTACAGAGGCCAAAGTAAGGCTTACAACTGCAACTGCCTGTGGAAGAGGTGGAAAGTCTTCATAGACAACCGGGATATCTGTTAGTGTATCACTATCAACATCCTGCTGAAAACCATCATTTGTTGATTCCTGTACTGTTGAATTAAGTATTGAAGAATAGCATGCCTCTTGCATTTGTTCTGTATCCTTCTGTTGAGAGCTACTAAGGGAGGCTTTATCTACTTTGAGAGACTTTGCAGCAATAGATTGAACATAAAACAGATGTGAAGCTGCACAGGGCAGAACAACATTACAGACAGATAACAGTTGCGCTTGAGGACCTTGACTAAATTCCCTGACAGAAGGAGTTGAGGGCCACCAGCTGATCCTGCTTGGTTGCCACGGAATGTTACTGGCACTTGAGACTTGGGGCATAGCTGCATCTGTAGAGGTTTGATTGCAGGGGGCACCCATATCCTATGATCAGTATGAACACCATTAGACACATCAATATCCACATGTTCCAATGAGTTGTCTAGAGATGGAATATCAGAAGTCATGGATTCAATATCCGAGATATTTCTCATATTATCTTTCCACTGAGAAACTGGTTTAATAGATTCCACTATATGTAATGTGTGTAGACCACCATCAACTTCCACCATCAAGCAATGGTTAGTTATGAAAGATAAGGAAATTTGGACCTCCATATATGCTTCTTCTAGATTTTCCTTGGAGATAGTAACGTCAGCAATGCTGAGTAGATTTCCTAATGTGTTTCCAATGGCTGATAGATTCTGCTGACTCCAAGCATGGATAGGAAGGCCAAAAAACTGTAGCCAGCATATACGAGTACTTGTAGGTACCTGGATAGACCACGGTTGTATATCCTTGAGCCAATTTCCCAACCAGGACTTGTCATTACATATTAAGTTTGCCAAATCCAATGCTTCATCCTCCCATAGTAAGACTGTCTCAGGACAAAAAGGGCTAACCTTAACCCCTTTTGAAAATTAAACAAGCTTTGATTATGGATCAGTGTTCCAACATATCCTCGACCTAGCCACGAATCTGGAGGTACAATAGTAGTGAATGATAGTAAGTTGGTTGAGCCAGAACCGGAAGCTGATGGTTTAGTTTGTTTCGGAAGCACAGGTGGTATAGGTTCCTTGTTTTTGACTAGGGAGTGTGAAGGTTTCAGTGACTGAGATATCAAAGGTATCTTCTTGTCTTGGTTAGACCGGGTAACTTTAGGATATCGTGCCTTTTTAGCTTGTAGCCAATAGGAACCTAGCCACATGTTGTTTAGCTTGAACAACATAAGGTCCATGTTATCCACATTAATGAAGTCCACAAAGCCGAAGTGATATCCTTGAATATTGAGTTTTCGAGCAATAGATAAGCTGTGGATTTTTCCTTGATGCTTCAGAGCATTACGTAACATATCCGTATCACATTCGAGTGGAAGATTGGCTAGATAGAAGCTAGTTACTCCAGAGGGTTGAGTAATTCTTGGACCAAGCCTATCAAAAGCTGAGCGTGGGTTCTGTGGGAGAGGAGCTTGTATCCACCGGGTCTGGTCCATAGGCGCTTTCCCAGCTTTTATAGCTGCTCTCCGCATCAGTTTCAACTAGTGAGGAGGAATCTGCGGTAATTCATGACCATATGAAAAGCCAAGGGTGCAGAGAAACATAGGAGGGAGGAATGTACTGTGGAGGGTTCACTGTATACGAAGACGTCGAGCAGGCTGTATTACTGGCCTTCCCGGGCACAAAAAGCGTCCCCAAGAAGAGAGGAGACTGTAGTGTAGCTAAGCGGTGATAGAGAATAGTGGGAAAGAGGGTGTCGGAGGAGAAGCCAAAGAAGAAGGAGTGGATATACTATTCATGGCGGAGAAGAAGGATTTCCGGAGAAAAAAGCTGGTCTACCGAGAAAGTAGAACATTTTGATGAGGTGTGGTTCTGAAAAGTCTTGGAAATTGATGTGCTAGAGAATTTTCCAGCAGCCAAGGGTCCTTCCAAAATCTAATGGCAGAACCAGAACCAACTTTCAAGTTAATGGAATTAATGAACCATTCTGAATTAATGATTTGTTGAATGTTATTCCACCAAGAAGAAGCATAAGCTCTTCCCCTTCTTGTGCCAAGTTGAATCATGGATGATGAAGGGCTGAAAAGTTCTCTCCATTTACAAATTGAAAGGAAAACTTCTTATCCATATTTTGACCTCAAGATTTTGGTAGCTAGGTCTACTCCTCCTGAAAGCAGACGCACCCCACATTTACCTAATAATGCCTCATTAAAAGCTTCCAAGTCTCTAACTCCAAACCCACTATTGGATACTGAAGTAGTCATCTTTTTCCAAGACACCCAGTGAAATTATTTGTGCTCATTGCTACCATTCCAAAAAAAGGCTCTCAATGTTTTGTTCAGCTTGAGAATGACTGAGTCTGGGGCTTTCATGAAAGAGAAGAAGTGAGTTGGTTGAGCATTTAGAATCGAGTATATAAGAATTAGCTTCCCTCCTGAGGGTATATGTCTGTGATCCCAAGAATTTAGAACCTTATTAGAATTTGTTTATGACAGGTTGCCAAGTAGAGGGTCTTGCATGATTTACTCCAATAGGAAGAACTAGGTATTTAAATGGGAGTGAAACTATTTTGCATCCCAGATAGGCACCCATATCCTCTAAGAGAAGTTGTTGCACATTGATTCCAAGAAGACTACTTTTTGAGTAGTTGATTTTAAGATCCAAGGCTATCTCAAAATTAAGGAGGATAAATTTCAGTGTTTGTATATTGTCCCAACTTGCTTCTCCAAAGATTAAAGTGTCATCCGCAATTGTAAGTGGGATAACCGTACTTTATCCTTGCCAACTTCCACCCCTGTAAATAGATGTAGTTGGATAGCTTTATTTATCAATGCCGATAGCTCCTCCGCAACCACAAGGTAGAGTGATGGAGAAACCCCTTGTCGAAGCCCCCTTTTGGGAAAAATTCAGATGTTAGACTACTATTTATGAGGATTGAAGAGGAGGAACATGCTCAAAGTCACTGAAATTGAACTCAAGAAGGAAAAGGGTACTATCTTGCTAGCATTCTCTTCTAAAGGAAAACATGTGCCTAAAGCCAAGCTTTGTAAGTGAAAGGGAAAGAAGAGCGCAGTGAAAGCGAGTGGCAGGGTAAACAAGGGAAGAAACCTGAAAAGGGCACTTAGTTCCATTGTGACAAATTGGCGACTAGAGACACAATTGCAAGGTTTATCTTGAATCTAAGAAGAATCTTAATGAATCATCTTTGTCAGGTATCTATATGATTGATATGTTGTCTACTTATACTTCAAATACCTGGGTATTAGATATCAGAAGCCCTGTTCACATTTGTAATAATTGGAAGGGGCTAAAGCAAAGTAAGACGGTGGCAAAAGGAGAAGTGAACCATTGAGTGGGCAATGGAGCAAGAGTTGCTTCACCAACCATCGGCACTTACATCTTCAGTTGCCCAATGGGCTTGTAATAAAACTTTATAATTTTTATTATGTTCCCGCATTGAGAAAAAACACTAAATATATTTATCATTTAGACAACGAAGGATATTCCATTTTGCAACAGAATAATAGTTGTACTATTCTAGAAATGGAATTAGATATTGTGTAGCCCCTAGTATAATGGTCACAATATTTTGAACATAGATGAACTAATACTTAGCATAGATACTATGGAAAGGAACATGAACAATGCATATCCAAATTATACCAAAGTCGACTTTTGGGCTCATTGATTATTAATCATTTGAGACATGTGAATCTTGCCTACAAGAAGAAATGACTAAGACTCCTTTTAAAGGAAAAGGAGAAAGGTTTAAAGAGTTGCTTGGATTAATACATAGTTATGTATGTGGTCCAATGTCAATAAATGCTATATGTGGTTTCTCATACTTCATAACATTCACGAATGATCATTCTACGTGTGATTTTGCGTACTTAATGATGTATAAGTCTGAAGCCTTTGAAAAGTTCAAAGCGTATAAGAATGTTGTTGAGACATAATTGGGAAAGAGTATCAAAGTTCTCTGATCAGATCAGGGTAGTGAATACTTGAGTACCAGTTTCAGGATTTGCGGAGTCTGTTAAAGTCTGTTCTGGTATCCATCAAAGGTTGACTCTCTCTCATTATTTCATTTTCCCATTGTTTTAGAGGAATTCGTACTATTTCTTCTATAGCAAATGCTGGTTCTTAGTTGGGATCTTTGTTATATATGAACTTCAAAAGTTATGCTCGGTTAGGTTTTGAATTAAGAATTTCTCCATTTATACTTGCTAATTTATGTGGACAATTTTTGTAATTCATTTATACTTGTCCTGTTCATCTCCACACCAATATCCTTGCTTGATCTTTGTTTCTTCAATAAATAAGACTGCCATCCAGTCGATACAAAGCTATGCCAAAGTCATGTCCAGAGGCTTGCCATTGTATTTGATCTTATCTGCCACTGCATTTGATTTGAATGTATCCTAAGAAGCTTGGACTTTGTGGCTGATATATGCTTGTTGATACATTCACTTTCCTATTTCTTCCCAGCATTTCCTTGTCTTTGGTTTGCAGGAAGGAATGGTTTCCTGTTCAGAAACATACATCATTTGTTATTAGTAGATTTATCTACGTGACCTCCTATGTCTGGTCACTAGAGTGAGTGCATTTCTCTGATGGGATCAAACACCATCCAATTTGTTAATGTAGAATCAAAAGAGCCTTTTACTGTTTTGCTTTGATCCAAAACCATGTGGATCTCTTGATGGACTCGCAGATCAATGTTGGATTGACTTGTATTGCTCAAAAATTACTATTATTTCTGGCTAACAAGATCTGCCTGACTATTGCACACCATATAGTTTTCCATGCTTGAAGATTTGTCTCGGAGGGACATAATGAAGAGAATATGACCAGAGAAGGCAACTGATCCATTAATGTTTCAGTGAGTTGCAGCTGGAGCCATGAGGCAAGTCCTTTCCCTACCTGTACCGCATAGAAGTAAATAGAAAATAAGTGCATTCTAGTTTCCAAATAGGTGAGGCAGAAAGTACAATGGTGTGATTGATCTTCTGATATCAAGCCTCGTCTCAGCATTTCACCTTGTGTGGGTATTGAATCCTACAACAGTTTCCATACAAAGATTTGTATTTTATGGGGTGCAAGTGTGCTCCGTATGGAGGTAAGTAAAGAGACTTTCTGAGCATTGTATGGAGAGGGCAGTGCAGATGTCAAGTGGGTGTAAGTCATTCTGACAGTGTATCTACCATCTGAGTTTCCTTTAAACATGTATCTATCAGGCTCTTCTGAAAATGCTGGACAACCCTGCAAATAAGACATAAAATTATACAGTTCCATATTTTCAAAGGCTCTTAAAGTATGCGCCAACTCCACTGCCAGTTTCAGGATCCATTGTGGAAGTGCCCCATTTCTGATATGCTGGTTGTTTGTGAGGAGGTAATTTTGTACAGTCTTGGGAACTGAGTAGCTAGAGAACGATTATGATGCCACAGATCTAGCCAAAATCTAAACCTGTTGCCATTTTCTATCGGTAGGATAATCTGCTTCCTGAACCAGTCAGAGTTAACAAGCTCTTCAATGTCATTACACCATCGAGATGTGTATGCCAAGAATCTCCTTTGAATAGTATTTATATCTCAGAGTATTGAGTGGCTGGTAATGCATAGTAGTCCCCAATGTGCAGTTGTCCATTATGTTGATACTTTGAATGTAAAATTTTTGAAACAAGTCAATCCTCTCCATTTAGTATGCTTGCTCCCCACTTATCTTTTGCTAGATTAATGAAACCAAGGTGTCGAGCTCCTAATCACCCAGCTGATCTAAGAAAACAAACCTTTTTCCAAGATATCCATCTCCGTTATTTTTAATCTTCTATTTCGTGTAATTTTCTGTTGGGTTACAAAATCTATCCCTTTTTGTTGTTTAATTTCGAATTTTGTTCAATTGGTGTGTTGTTGTTGATACAAGAATAAGTTCATAACTCGACATTTACATTTTGCTAGAAAAAATTCACATCACACTGCGCATGCCTGGTTGAATCGTTGTAGAAAGGCATAGAGGTTTCCTCTTCTTTTTTCTAGTATGGGTTTCAGTAGGTGCACAGAGTCCGAACGACATTTTGTTTTGTCCCAAAGACCTGGGTAAATTGGACTGCAAGGTAACTGAAGTTCCAAATGGGCTCACCTAGAAGGGACAAGAACCAGTCTTGTGCGGCATCCAACGAAGTATGAACAAAGATCTAACATGTTGTAGCGTTCTATATGGATGACATCTCTTTGAAGGAATTCAAGTGCCATTTGGGGATTGTACCCCCCGCATACATGGGTCATTGTCTAGTTGGGGAAGGTTCAGATTGGTTATTTTCTGCTGAATTTATTTGCAGAAAGCTCACCTTTTGTAACCGTTGTATCCAAACGAGTAGTCGATTGTCTTGGGTGTTGGTGAGCAAATCCCATATTTTCCTGATTTCGGACATGAAATCAGTTAGTTAGGTATTTGTCACAACTTGCTGCTGATAACAGCATTTGTGCTCATAACAACAATGCAGGAATTGTTGTTATTCTTCTAACAATTTGCAGTGTTTAAGCCTTCATCTTTGTAGCTTCATGTGATCCATGAATTAGCTAAAAATACCACATTATCTACTATTTAATGCTATTGCAATCAGATTATCAGGAATCTCATGAAGGAGATCAAGTGCAACCTCAAAGGATTGCTCATTCTAGTGCTTTTACTTCAAGGTGTTTCCAAAGTCAAAATTCCTGTTGATCTTGCTCATTCATGCTATTGCTGCTCAAGTTCAGGTCCATTATCATCCAAGGAAAGATCATCTGAGTATAAATGACAACAAATAGAAGCTGCAAACAAGAAAGCAGAAAAGTCAGTCTGCAGAAGAAAAAAAAAGTAAAGAAGCAGAACTAGGCTGATCATGAAGCATTTTCCAGGAATTACCATAAGTACATCAAAGTTATTTAGCATGATCTACCTGAAACCAAATGTTCACATGCAACTCAGTAACACTCTGAAGCTCTGATACATGGATTTCATCATACAAGAAGATCAGGAAAAAAAATTGGGAAGTGATGAACTCGACCAGCCTGCAGAGCTAGAAAAATTTTGTTTTTACAGTTTTGTTGTTTTACTGAATATCACAATCCTCTCTATAAGTCTTCCAGTGTTTCCTTGCACGTGCTGCTATACAACTTAAAGATAGAGACATATATGCCACGTTCCCAAAAAAAATTGGAGCAAAAATTAGTCAAAACTGACTGGAACAACTTCCCTATCCACTGTCCAAGGAATCCCTATTTTCAAGGGATCTATTACGCTTCTATCTTATCTGTTTTGGGTTGTATATGTGTATAAATTAGAGGGGTGACAAGGGTAAAAAAGAGGTCGAGTGAGGGACAGAAAAACGTTGTACTTTCCTTCAAAAACATCAGAAATAAAAAAGTGCAGAAATCTGCATCAAGGTAGAGCAAATTGTCTCACCATGATTTTGCTGCTGGAACTTGGATGTTGCTTCCAATTATGCTCGGATAAATCCATTATTCTTTTGCTGATCTACATATCCTGAGAATGCCTAAATAATTGGAGAGGTGTAGGTCCAGAAACACAAGATATTGGTATTAATTTTAAGTTTGTTTATACACTTGTGCATGTTTCTATTTTTGTTGTTTTAGATTGTCCATCTAAATTAATAAATACTGAACCAACAGCTAGTAGGGATATAGATGTGCGGTTATTTCATTTAAGCCTTAACTGATAGCAACTTCTCCAAACAAAGAAGGCGGTTAGTCTATTTCTTTGAAGAAACAACAACAAAGTCATATGTGTAGAGGAATGGGATTCAATTAGAACACTTAGAAGCACACACTTAATGAGGTTTCATTGATCTTAATGTGGCTATGGTTATAGAGTGCATGTGTTAAGTACCTGGTTAAGGAGTTAAGATTGTAAGAAGAGAAGAAGTGGCTTAAAAACTACACATTAAGTACCATTAAAAATAGTAGAAAGCATCTAGGATCCTGTTTGTCTAATGGCGTGTTCTCATCGATTAAAGGTCAGCAAAAGCTTGTTTCCTCCATATAATTTCTTCTAGACTACATTTTTGATATTTGCTAGCACTTTTGGTATTTAGAGTTAAGACAGCAACAAAAAACACTGCTACACTGTGAAACAGACACACTCTTTCTCTGTGGATTCAACCCTGTACTTGATGCTAGCTGCTCATTAGTTTGCATGCTTGGATTTAGGAATACTTTGAGATAATTTACTAGCTATGACAATGTGAAAAATATTCATCAAATTGGCGTCGTTGCCGGGGAGAGGCAAATGTTTTATGTGCTTCCAGTTTCTTGTTTTTTGTGCTGATAAGTAACTGTTTCATTGATTTGTTTTTCTTGCAGCTGGGTAGCTTATGCACAACCAGCCACCTACTGATAATCTTACCTTTGACACCAAGCCATAGAGGGTTTTTCACTAGAGAAAGAGACAAATAAAATCACAAAAGCAACCAGTTCCAGCAAGAACAGCCGAAAGTGCAGCAGATTGCATTTCTGATCCTGAGGAAGACCTGTGCTGTCGAACCAAATATGGCACGTTCTAACCAGAAAACCTTGAAGGAATTGACTGGTCCTAACTATAACCAGCAGGATACAGTAGTGCAATACCTAGATCCACCAATTGGAACAGCTTTTGAGCTCGAATCTGGACTGATCCATCAAGTGTCATCTTTTGTTGGTTTGGATGGAGAAGATCCAATCAGACATCTGTCTGAATTTCATGCCATTTGCACAAGCATGCAGCCTAGAGGAGTGACTGAAGATGTCATCAAGCTGAAAAACTTCCCATTTTCTTTAAAGGCCAATGCAAAAGAATGGTATTACAATTTCCATCCCAACACAGTCACCACATGGATGCAGTTAAAGAAGTTGTTTCTTGATAGGTACTTTCCAGCCACTAAGAAGAACAAACTAAAAAGGGAGATCAACAATGTTGAGCAGCTGTTTGAAGAGTCTCTCTATGAGTATAGAGATAGATTTAATCGCCTAGTAGCTAGTTTCCCTTACCATGAATTCAATGCGCAGGATCTAACCCTTTACTTCTACAATGGACTTTATGTCACAGATAGGCGCCTGGTGAATGCTGCGTCTGGAGGGAGCTTGCTGAATAAAACTTGTTCCAGACATGAAAGAAGAAGGGTGGCAGCAAGGAAACTAAATGTAGCTGGTGCTGGAGACAGTCTAGTGTTAAGGAAGGTTGGGGTTGTGGAGGCAGCAGTAAGAAGACTGATCCAGGGGGATGAAAAAGTTGTTGATGTTGTCTGCGAGATCTGCTTGCTGACTAATCATCACACGGATTAGTGCCCTGCACTGCAAGAGGAATCATGAAGTGAAGTTTTCTCCATGGGATTTCAAGAGAGAAATCAGAGGCAAAGATATGGGAACTCCTATTTTAGATCGCATCTGAATTTGAGCTATGGAAATACCACCAACATTCAGAACCCACCGCACTTTGGAATGCCACCAAGACAAGGCTCCATGGAAGAAATGATGCAGGAGCTCATCATGATGCAAAAGGCAATCTTCAATAATAGATGGATGCAACGTCCAGCATCACCAACTTGGAGAAGCAAGTGAGCCAGCTTGCAGATTCAATGAATAAACTGCAGGCTCGTGAATCAAGGAAGCTGCCCTCTAAACCTTAGATCAACCCCAAGGCTTAATAATGTGAATCTTTGCTCACAGAACGAAAGCGTGAAATCGTGAACTTATTCTTGTATCAACATAAACACACTAATTGAACAAAATTCGAAATTAATAAAAATATAAGGATAGATTGTGCAACCCAAAAAAAAGTTACACGAAATAGAAGGACGAAAAAGAATGGAGACGGAAGAAACGTATTATGCCGTAGAAACCCAATCAAACATGGAACATCAACCCCTAGCCAACTACTATGCTATAAACGAATGTAAACCAGAGGTTGAATCAAACGCCTACTCGAGGATCTACTCTATGACAAATACGGGTATCATAGAATCAACCTTTACTGAGATCTTTCTCAAAGCTCATAATGAAATTAACGTTTAAAAATCTTTTTTGAAAAGGGTAAAATTTGCCTTTAAATAGGTTACAATTTTAATGGGCCTCTAAACTTTTTTTGAGCCCTACCTAATTTAAATCCTATTAAAATTGGACCTTAAGCCCATCCTAACTTAATTTTTAAAAAGCAGGAAATTACCTAATTACATTAAATTCGAAATTCTCACAAATTAATTCACTAATTTAATTAAAAGGCATAATAAATAAAATGAAAATCCTCTTGGCAGCTTCTATCATGGTCCGTGATCTCCTAAACGTGCGGCATATCATAGGCTTAATCTGGTCTCCATAAATTGCGTGCAGCTTCCAATTTAATAATAGTATATTCCAAAAATAATAACTCATCATTGGACCGTTAGAATTTAGTCTCCTTTTGTCAGCATATGTATTGAGAAGTATTCTGTCACTTGATAAAATTTCAGTTCTATCGGAATACTTTCAGACCTTCGATCTCCAATAATACCAAGGCTGCGCAGTGTTGTAAATAGCAGATCGGGACTGAACAAAAGTAGTCTGTTCCAAAATCCATATCTCACGATCGGACCGTTCAAATCCAATATACTTAGAACACGAAGACTCACAATGAGTCTTTGAACTCCACTTAAAATTTCAAATTGATCCAAACTTGTTTTTGCCTCTGATTGGAAGAAACCACAAAACTGCATTTTACTACAATTCACATTGCAGGATCCAATTACTTTAAATCACGCAAGAATCCAAATTCGTCTCGGACCCCCAATAATCACATCATCCCCTCCCTGCTGGGAAGGATTCGTCCTCGAATCCAAATCTTTATATGAATTTGAATACTCTGCATAAGCTGGTAACAAGATCAAAGTTTCTATTGAAGATCGTATCATTCCCCATTTTTTAAAAAGAATTCGCCCTCTAATTTTGATTTTGTAATTGACCTTGTGCAATAAATTATAAGGACCACTCACATAAATAATGCTCAAAACTGGACACAAATTCATTACAAACCTGAAATGTGGTTCATCTTCAAAAATATCTTGCTCCAAGTCTGAACCAGAAATCACACTCGAAACGACCACTGGTGCATTATCAATGTCAGATATTCCTTGAAAGGTTCCAGTCCAATCCCATCGTGATGGCACTGCATTCAAGCCCGTCGCAGGT
>JAOWBN010180358.1:0-17130 GCA_028565015.1 Pinguicula moranensis
TTTGTAATTTTGTAAAAGAATGATAAATTTAGAGTTGTTATAAAATTTATAAAAATAATTTTTCTAATATAATATTCATTACACGAAATAAAAAAAAATTACAAAATTGAAAAAATAACGGAGGGCCAACTCGGCGAGTCAACCGTGTCTTAACCGTGTTAGACCCGGCGCAACCAGGAGGGTGGCACGGAGGGCCGGGCCAGGTCAACCGTGCCCGGTTAGCCCGCCGGAAAGGGCCAAGGGCCCGGGTCCAAATTTTCTGGCGAGCATTAACATAATGTGATTGAAGTTGAGGCCTATCTAGCGAACTTCACGAGAATATCTAATTTGAATCTGTTTGCTATTTTTCTAGTACTCTGTTCCATGAATGATCCAGTAGGTCGATGTAAGATGTAGTTGTACACACATACAAGTTTTTAATTAACCAAAAAAAGTTTGTCTCGAGACAATAGTGCTTGCGATGTCACTGCGAGCTACTTACCGCGCAGCGCAGGGGTTCTCCCTCAAGCTAACCTGAACGCAAAGTTTCCTATTCAAATCTTTTTCACTAGGCCTATGCTGCCTTGCTTCAGAAGCTTCAATTGTCATATTACTTATATGAACACAGAGTTATTATCTAGATCCATGTGCCATTTACAATGAGTATAACAAGGAAAGAAAACATGGTTGATGGTTCTCGTCAAGTCAAGTACTGGCATCTTCCTTCATATTACAATTCTTTTCATTCCATTTCACAGGCACTCAGGACCTCTACCGAAACCTCCGTAATAAAGATAAACTCCCCATCCCCGCTTATTATCTCCATGCACAGTCATATTGTAGCATTTGGGGTATGTAATACTATTTACACAAGTTGTTGGAACCGTCCAAACTCCTTGACTCTTCCTAATCACCTCCATGTTGCGAACGTACGCTACTTTACGGTAGCCATCGTCAATCTTAGGGTCAAGCTTAGGGAAATGACCACTCCCCATAGAGGTGTTGGTATGGTGGCCTCCCAATTTCTCGTTGATGATCTCCCCTCCCCACTGTACCGCGTTAGCACCGTCGTTTAGCTCCGGCAACAACTGTCTCGGCCAGTATCCCACATCCTTATCAAAAACTTTAAGCCACCATTTTTGTTCAACTGGGTCCTAAATAAATGAAATGAGCCACCAAATATTATACCAGGTATTTTGTTTTTCAAGAACCCTAATTACAAAAATAAAAATAAAAAATAAAAAAATCACCTGATAAATCTCAATCGGAATATCGTGCTGGGTTCCACCATAGGTTGAAACATCTTTAATAGGTTCCCCTATCTCGAATTTCGAATCCAATCGTTCAAATCCAGGGCATTCCAAGTTGTAGCAGCCTTGCCCGGCTAAATAGTTGTCCTTCTGCAATTTTTTGTAACCATTCCAAACATGAGCTACTTTACTGTATACGAGAATATTCAAAAACAAAATATGAATTCAAAAAGAACATTTCTACTCACAGTATAATAAATGAAGAACCGTGGTTTATCATCGGCATATAAGTCTGGATAAACATGCCATCCTGCCTCGATGGAATTCAACACATAATCTCTTTCTTTTCTAACAATCCAGATCTGGGCCAAACTGAATTCCTTGGATCCTTGTTGTACGTAAGGTTTCCAGGTATTGAAGCGCCCTCTTCCTCCTATGAATCTGTCATTAGATTCTTCATATTCTCCAGATTCCTCAGATTTCACATATTCAATACGTTCAGTAACTGCGGCATACTGAAGAAGAAGAAAAAAGAGTCAAAAAAAACTCCTGCTAGAAAATTTCTAGAAAATCAAATTATTTCACCTCATGCGTTCCCCCTCCACGAGGTTGCGCCTGAATAGTGGTGGACTCACGAGTTGTCTTCATCAGAATCATTCCTTCTTGACCTGGCAACATCATAATGGTGTGATTCTGGTGCATCATCATTGAGGCCGAGGATGAGGCCGATAAAAGTAACAGTACAATATCATCAGAAGCAGCTTCCTAGACATCATCTTTGGTTGAACAGAGTGCATGTGACCAGAGTGCATGTGACCAGAGTGCAAGTTTATTAGTTTAATGTGTCTACTAATATATATTTTATATAGGTTGCATTTCCAAATGAACTCGATTAAGACAGACCATAGATTATATTATAGGTTCTAAAACTGGATTTATTCTATGAGCAAAAATGGGAAAACCCCATAAAAGCAAAAGAATTAAATGAATACCATTGCCCTATGTTCCACTAATTCACCCTCAATTTGCTTTGTTTCTTGTTTAGGATATAGTTAGTTGCAGAGTATTATTGATTGAGTGGTGCTCCTAACAATTTTCTATTTTAGTTACTGTATTAATGTATCCCACATACAGACGCACAGAGGAGGAGGCAAGGGGCTCAGAATCTTATTCCCAAAATGAATCATATAAAATATCATTGTTCATATAACATAATACATTCATAAATCCCCAAAATTCATATTTTATGAGAAATTATTTTTTTTATGAGAGATTATTTCTATCAATTTTTATCATATTTTAAATAATAATAAATATTTTCTTGAAACTAAATCATTTCAATTTTCCCGTTTGGTAGATTTTATTTAAAATAAACTGGAAAATGACGGTTCAGATCAAATATAAAATGTAATTATGTAAGTGGCCAAAATTTACTAAAATATACCCCCCACCCCCTACCAAATGAAAGCTGGGAGTGATGGCTGTGATGTGACAACACTGGATGACAAAAAGTATATATCTATATATCTATTTATATATATAGTTCCTTTTTTTCATAATTTCAATAGTTTCTCATATGAAACCTTTTAGAAGCAATTCATTTATTATATTAAATAAAATAAAATTACTTTTTCCATTTCCAAAACAGCCCATAGATTATATTATAGGTTCAGAAACTGGATTTATTCTATGAGCAAAAATCGGACGACCCAATAAAAGCAAAAGAATTAAAGGAATTAAATGAATTAAAGGCAAAAATGTATTTTGAGTCAATTTGCTTTGTTTCTTGTTTAGGATATAATTGCAGAGTAGTTTCTTGTTTAGGATATAGTTGCAGAGTATTGATTGAGTGGTGCTCCTAACAATATTTTCTATTTTCGTTACTGTATTTTTATATTTGAATATAATTTTATAAAAACAAATTAATTTTAAAAAAAATATTTTATAAAAACAAATTAATTTTATACTTTTGCCCCTTAAAATATCATTTATTTTATATTTGAATATAATTTTATAAAATCAAACAATGATTAAAAAATACTACTACTTAATTTATTTATATTAGCTAATTTATTCATATCATTTAAATTGGTTTATATAAATATCTCATAAAATAAATTTAAATGAATAGAGCATAATAAAGATGAAAAAAGAAATACATGAATAGATTTATATATTAGAATTGAGATAACAATAACTAAAAAAATTCAAAAGAATCTAAAACTTAAACAAAAATTACCAAATTATTATTGAAAGATACTAAAAGAGCTTAAAATAATAATAATAAAAATTATTATTGGGGGAGGCACGGCCAGGGGGCAGATCCCCCTGACCCCTTGCGTCCACCCTTAGCTCTACTCGGAGAGTGTTTTCTTACTTTAAACTCCTCATCAATATAATTTAACTTGCAACATAACATTTAAAGTCTAAGGATGGCGAAGCAATGCACATTCCAAAGTTAATATCCTGGCCGGAGGGTGAATTTGGTTCTTCTAATCAGCTAGAGATTGTTCTTGGGGACCATGGAATGGATCCAGTACTCGAGGTAGACTCCAGGAGGACAGATGCGGACAAGCCTGATATCCAATCACCTAGTCCAAGCAGGATTTCTCCTATCAGTAGTCTGGATGCTCCGGCTTCTAATCAGCTGGCGAATACTCAGGCGCAATTATCTCCTACTACTGGAGAAGGATTGTTGAAGGAGACCACTGGGACTATGGAGGATTTTCCAGCCCTATATCACCATTCAGTAGGTGCCATTCCTGGCTGTCCTAAAAATCCTAGAGTGGCTAAATCTATGATCTGTAGAGGTCGCGCAAAAACTAGTAGCTAAACTAGGAGGGAGCTGGATCCTGAAAGGGCAAAAAAGTTAGCCATGCTGGATGATTGGCTTGGTCAAATTGGGGCCAACTCCTCGGTCAGTCCTCCCCTTCCACCATCTCCGGAACATCCTTATAGACTGAGTCCATTGTCAAATAAGGAGGTGGATAGAATCATGGATATAGGATCTCATCTTGGTATTTCATATGGTGATCACATGTCTGTCTTTCATGCCAGACTTCAGGAAATGTCAAAAGCTTATCACGAGGTATCAAAGCAACAAGTCTATGAGACAAACAACTCTCCTAAGGGGACAGAGATCCCACTGGTCTCATGAAAATCATCTCTCTAAACGTCCATAGGTTAGGGAGCTACGAAAGGAAAAGACAAGTAAAGCAGTTGACCCGGAAGGAGAAGGCTGATTTTATTGGATTACAGGAAACAAAATTATCTGTAATTGATCAAAGATTGTGTTCATACTTGTGGTTTGACCTTGATTATGACTGGTGTTATTCTGCATCTGATGGCTCCTCTGGTGGGTTGCTGTGTCTATGGAACAAGAATAAATTCCATAGATCATCTATGGTTGGTGGTGAAGGGTTTTTGGGTATTTCAGGTTCATGGATTGGTGATACTTCACAGGTGCACATATTTAATGTATATGGTCCAGGCGAGTTATCTAAGAAACAATCCCAATGGCAGTCATTAACTGACTATTTGTCGCCTCTGAAGGATGACAAATGTTGTGTATTCGGTGACTTTAATGCAGTCTTGGCTCTAGAGGAGAGGAACAGAGTGGCACCCCAGAATCATATACAGGAGGTTGTTCTCTTCAATGCCTTCATACAAAATCTGGAACTACTTGATTTGAAGTTAGAACGCAGGAAATTTACTTGGTCCCTGAGATCCTGTCAAGCTATGAGTCGCTTGGACAAATTTTTGGTGAATAACAATTGGTTAAATAATGACGATTCTTGGCTGCAGACTGCACTGGATAAAATTGGCACTGATCACTGCCCAGTGAGCCTATCATCTAAGAGTGTCAACTGGGGTCCTATCCCCTTCAAGGTACTGGATGTTTGGTTACTGGATCGGGCCTATAATGGAATGGTTGTAGACATCTGGACTAATACATGTTTTGAGGGGTATTGGAGTTATATAATCTTGAAGAAAATTCAATTGTTAAGAGAGGAGATCCGCAAGTGGAGCAGGGCTAATGCAAGTAATTTGGAGCAGGAGAAGCAGAATATATTACAAAAAATCAAGGCTGTTGAACTTGCTGCCGAAGCTGATATATCTGGCATGTTGGATCAGAGGCATCTGGCGGATCTTCAATCTACTCTGGACATCATCACGGGGAAAATTCATAGTGTTGCGTACCAGAAATCCAGGTTGCAGTGGATCAAAGAGGGTGATGAAAACACAACTTTTTTTCATAACAGTTTGAAGGCCCGTAGATCTCTGAACAGGATTAATGGAATATGGGAGGGAGCTACTTGGCTGGAAGATCTTGCGCTTGTTAAAGATTGCTTCTTCAGACACTTTAAAGATAGGTTTACTGGGAAGATAGTCAGCAGACCACGCTTTGTACTTGGTCTTCGGTCTCTGGATCAGATTCAAAAGGAGTGTCTTCAGATCCCCTTCTCTGAAACTGAGGTGCTGGCAGCTATAGCCGAATGTGGGAGCCAAAAAAGTCCGGGTCCGGATGGTTTAAATTTCAAGTTTATTAAACACTTTATCCATGTTCTCAAGCCAGATATTTTACAGCTATTCATAGAATTCTACAGATCAGGCAGGCTAGTTAAAGGCAGTAATGCCTCTCATATTGCCTTGATGGCCAAGACTGCCAATCCACTTCAAGTAAAAGACATTAGGCCTATATCTCTGTGCGAGAGTTTGCCTGAGATCTTATCTAAAGTGCTTGCTAACAGGTACGCAGTGTGATAGCTTCGCTGATCAGCAACTCTCAAACAGCATTTATTCAAGGAAGAAAGCTTATTGACAATGTGATTGTAGTCAATGAAATTGTTGATGATGTCAAGAAGCTAAAGAGGAGTGCAATTATCTTCAAGGTTGACTTTGAGAAAGCCTTCGACACAATCAACTGGGATTACCTGCTGCAGATTCTTAATCTTATGAACTTTCCTACCTGCTGACAGTGGTGGATCAGAGAGTTATTGGATTCTGCCTCCACATCAATTCTTGTCAACGGGAGTCCTACTCAGGAGTTCTATCCCTCTTGTGGGATCAGGCAGGGTGATCCACTTTCCCCCTTCTGTTTGTACTTGCTGCAGATGGTTTATCGGCTATGATCAGTAGAGCAATCAGCCTAAATATCTTCAATGGACTGTCTGTTGGTAGGGGTGGTTTTTCCTGCTTCACATATGCAGTATGTTGATGATACAATACTGTTTGGACAGGCGGAGTGGAAGTCAGTAATGGCCTTTAAAGCAATCCTCTTAAACTTTGAATTAGTGTCCGGATTGAAAATTAATTTTGGGAAGAGCAAACTCATTGGAATCAACGTGCCTAATCCCATTCTGGAGGATATGGTTGCTTATTTGAATTGCCAGACTACTTCAATTCCTTTTGGTTACCTCGGTCTCCCAGTGGGGGATAGTATGAGGAGACACAACTCTTGGCACCCAGTCATTGCTAAGTTCTCCAAGGCTATTGCAAAATGGGATCACAAGTTACTTTCTACAGGTGGGAAACTCACTCTTCTTAACGCTGTTCTTGCTGGCCTCCTGGCCCACTATTTTTCTTGTTATAAAGCCCCTAAACTCATCATTGATCAGCTTATTGCAATTCAAAGTAGATTTTTTTGGAGTAGTTCTCCCGATAAGAGAAAGATGAATATGGTATCCTGGGCTAAAATCTCCACTGCAATTCCTGACGGGGGCCTAGGAGTTAGGTGTCTCTCTTCTTTCAATTATTCTATGCTGGGAAAATGGGGGATGTTAATCCTGAATGATGAGCCTTCCCCTGTCACTGAAATTCTGAAAGCAAAGTATGGCAGCTCTTCTTTGTATATAGCAGGTCACAGAGTCCTTCACTCAGCGGGGAACCACACTCAAGTTGGTAGGCCCAGAGGTAGGGCCTATGTCTCAGCTTGGTTATCCAGCATACAGGATGTTCTGAATCATCCATGGTTCACTGACATTGTATCCTTTCAACCGGGAAAGGGAAATCGCATCAGACTATGGACTGATAAGTGGCTCAATAATTTGTCTCTTGCTGATTCTTATCCTAGACTCTATTGTAATGAGCTAAACAGAGATATTACAGTGGCCGAAGCAGGTGAATGGTATAATGGTGAGTGGATCTGGAACTGGATATGGAGAAGGAGAATTTGGGAATCAGAGTAATCAGATCTGCGTGCTTTAATGGGAGTATTACATGGCATTTCTCCTACTGCATCTATCCCTGATAGATATGTCTTCAAGCCCAATCATCACGGTGCCTACACTGCCAAGGAAGCGTATAAAGCCATCACTTCTGGTACTCATTTCATATTTCCAGCTTCACACTTAGCACAAATTAAACTGATCTGGAACAGCTTTGCTCCTAAAAAAGTGTGCATCTTTACCTGGAAATTAATTCAAAGAGCAGTGCCAACTAAGGACACGTTGAGAAGAAGAGGTGTGATTCCACCTAGCCAGGAGATTAGATGTCCTATCTGCAGGGTTCAGGAAGAGACTGACGTTCATCTATTTACAGAATGCTCTACTATCATTACCTGCGGCAATCCATCTCATCATGGTTATCTATGCCACTGCCATCCTCATCAGGTGGGGGAGTTCTAACACTCAACTTACTGGAACATGCCGCCTTAGCTCCATCTGGAGTTAATGCTCGGGCTTGGAACTCTATTTGGATGTCATTGATGTGGTCTACCTGGAAGGAAAGAAATAGAGCTCACTTTTCCTCTATCGTGCCTAACAACCATTTAATAGTTCACTCTATTCAGAGGAGCGTATGGCTTTGGGTGAAAGCCAAAAATAATTTTCTGTACAGTTTTAGCGATTGGCTACTGCATCCTCTGGCATGTTTACAGTTTCAGTGAGTAGTCATGGGTCTTTCACACCCCTCCCCAACTTGCTTGATTATATCGTAGATCATGCACTATGTCTAACTCTGCTTTCCATTTGTTGAACAATGATATAGTGCACACTGACTGTTTTATATCCTTTATGAGGTACAGGGCTGGGGAATGCAGTTATGGTTCACATGGAAATAAGAGAATCTCATCCTCAAACACCATGAGTGGGGTATTGAATCAGCAAAAGCCTTCCATGTTCTCGGAAAGCTAGTCTGTACCTTGTTATATGGCTTGTTCTAGATGACTATTTGCTCGGTATTTTTTAGGTGCAGGTTAGGTAAATGCGAAGCTGGTAATGGTGTTACAAAGATTTATCATTCCAAGTACAATCCATTGCGTGATGTGTCACACTAGGCAATCGTGATCTTTTACACATCTAGATTTAGAGTGTGAGTATGCATCAGAATTGCATTAGTAGGGATGCTCCAGACTTTTCAATGGTCCTCCACGCAGTACGAGTATCTGCAACACATACACTCGCTACAATCTGGAGTACATGAAGTGATAATTATTTGAAGATTTCATGTACAAGGAGGATCAATTCAGTGGTCATCTCAAATGGGAGGAGCTAGCCTTACAATAACGTGTAAGGAGTTCGCTTGATTTCGAGATTGTGTGGACACTGAGAAGGTTTCCTATGGTTGGAGATAAGGGATGAGTTTTAGTCTGGATCAATATTCTCGTTTGTATTTTTGAACCTATGTAAATATGTTTGTTTATAAAAATTTGGCTTTCCCAAAAAATAAATAAATTTGTATTCGAATTTTCTCGATATTGATCGGGAAAATTCAATATCAAGAAAATTCGAAACTGAATCAAAGTATTTGGGATCAAATTTGGCATCCAATCTTGAATCTGAATAACCAAATATCCAAACTTATTCGGGTATTCAAATTGATATCTATCAATTATAGATTACCACTCGTAATTTTACCGTTCCTTCTCATACATCTCATCATAAATTGACATATATTTGAATTAGTCTATGTGACACAAGCAAAGCGGGTCAAGATAGATACATCAAAGTCATCATGACTTGCCGTTGGACACGGGTGAGGGGGTTGTATCATGTATGTAACGAAAAAGTTGTTTATATTTTTTTCTTTAATTAATGTGATACCATGTAAATAGCTCCCAATGGAATGAACAAATAGATTCTATACCACTCACATCAAATCTGTTCAGATAGATTGATTCCATGTGAATGTTGAATCATCCCAAGCACAATATATGGATGCTGCCAATTAAAAGTAAATGGGCTTCCAAAAGCATCAACCGTCCGATCCCACATCGCCATTAGTTTTGAAAATGTACATCTAATCATTCATGAAGCGTAAGCAATGACATAGAGAGATTGAAAATACTTGCAATAGCCATGAGTTGTGGTTTGGTCCAAAAGAGTCCAATTTGTTCAAGAAAGAATGGAGGCGGGCAATCTGCAGAAAAGCCGAGGACATTGCCAAAACCAGCAGATCTCCTCATTCATTTGGGAGATATGTTACATTATCGAAAAAATAAGGGAAGTTTATTGCACTACTTGCGTGCCCGCTCAGTAGATCAGACAAAAGACCCAATACTTTAATGGGAAGCAGCGCGAACTATAAAGCCCAAAATTAAAATTCTGGATTTTTAGAACTAAAGTAGACTTTTGTGAGTAGTTTAGATCCGGTTATGTAGTTCTCACGCTCAATTTCGACAGACATAGTATAATGCTTTGTCAAGCGAGTAGCCCGAACTAATTGGCCATTTTTCTACTTTTTATTATATAAAAAACACTAAAAAATTAATTATAAAAAAAATACTTGCAATAGCTAGTACAAAATGGTCAATACTTGGTGAAAAGTGGATATAGAAGCATCGCACGTGATTGGAATCTAGATAATGTGGTCAACATGGAACTAGCCACGATTTGGAGAACACGAACGCATCTCCAAGTTGCAACTTTCTGCTTGAGATTACTGCAGGATCGTATAGCTACCATGGAGAACCTTGTTATTCGCGGTATTAATTTGAATGAAGGGTTGGAGGTATGTAGCTTTTGTTGCTTTGGACGTGACTTTGTTTCTCACTTATTTTTTACATGCCCAAAAACGTACGCTATATGGGATGAGATATATTGTTGGTTTAAATGGCATATGTTGGTTGCACAAGTGTTTTCGAACATTATACTTCACATGTGGGAATAAATTGGGTTAAGGGAAGCAAGGAAATTTGGTGTATGATTTGGCACTGTACAATATGATACATTTGGAAGACTTGCAATGATGTAAGATTTTGCGAGAAAGCTTTTAGTAGAGATAAGACACTAGAGCAAATTCACGTGCATAATTGGTATTGGCAAATGGCTTATGTGAAACCCTTGCCGGGAATCACATTTTCAAATTTGATCTTCCACCCATGACTGTGTTTTTGTTTACTCATTTATAGCCATGTAATACCTTGACTAATTCTGGGCTATGTCCCATGTATTTGTATTATTATTTTGAGATATAAAGTTTTTACTTATAAGTGATTTTTTATTAAATAAGAGAAAATGAAATAAGAGTAATATACACAGCAATTAGCAACGGGAACAACATCACACTTGAAAGCCCATAACAAACATTTTAAGCAACCAAGATTGAAAAACAAACCCAACTACAATCAATATTACTAATCTAACTGTTGAGTTTTAGTCAATCTCGTACAATGAAAATACAAAAATTAGTGTAGTGTTAGATCTGAGAATTTTTAAAGAAAATATAAAGGAAATTAGAAACACAAGATATAATGTCCGTGGTTCGTTGGATCCTTTGATTCCTGGTAATCCTGTAGCTTTGATTTCTCATTTTTGTCCACGAAAAATGCAATACAACTCCAAATATAGCCAAACCAGATGCCGTAAATAGAAATTTCAACGCGATAATAGATCACGTAAGAACAATACAATTCTATCGACTAAATGAGCCGAAAAATAGTAGAGATCAGAGAATGAGAGGCTCATCAAGTAGAGAGAAGTGAGAAATAACTCAAGAGCACTATTGAGAGAGAAGTGGAAAGTCAAAAAGTGAGTCATTCCGTCAACTTTTTCACTTATATACCAATGTTGTTGATGAATAGCTACCGTCAGACTGAGTAGGATGAACGATCACGATTTTCCAACCATAAGTAAAGTTGTTGTCCGTTGGATTTGCTTCAATATAAACAACCAGGATCTTTTCGATATCACCGTTTGATATACACCGTAGGATCTTTATCAGAAATCAAATGGATGAGATTAAAAGTTGATCGATATTCGAAGCTTCTTCTCTGAGTTGTAGGATCAGGATGCACGTGAACGGACAATATCAATTATAAAGTTTTTTGAGGAAGCTTTTCACAAGAACTGTTCGATCTATTTAGTAGCCAACGTCCAGGATCAAATCTGAGATTTTGAGCGCCAATTGATAACAACTGTTGGATAAGATAAGTTTCAACAGCCAGGATTAAGATATCACTTAATAAGTAACACATTTTCAACCGTAGGATCATCACAGAATTAAAGGCTCAGATTATAACAATTAAACAAGGTTTTTTTGGCAATTTGACACTACACTAACAAACTATTACAATATACCAAAAGAAGCATCTTGCACACATATCCAAACCAATAATACTGTCGCAGGCATATATATAAACATAGAGATGCTCACTTATTGAAAACAATGCACAACATCTCGAAGTTAGGGGGATCCTCCAAGAAAAAAATTCAGCTCAGTCTCCCTCTTGCCTCTTGGTCGTAGGAAACCTTACCACCGGAGCTCTAGTCATGGCATGGCATCTCGGAGAAGCACACACGTGGCGCCACAAGAGGCGTTGATTGCCTTGCACCCCCCTCTTAGTACTTATTAGGGTTGGATAAACAGTAAACGATAATGGTAACGGTAATGGGTTACCGTGCCATTTTTTTTATAGTAACGCATTATCATTAACGTTACCGTACAATAATACCGAAAAATCGTACTACTTTTATTTTTCGGTAATCGGTCCGGTAATGATATATTACCTTTACTGCCATTTTTTTACATTTATTGTATTTTATTGATTTTTCGATACGATAAATATCTATGTAAATTTTTTCTTATTAGGTCAATAATCATTAATCATCATTACAAATTTTAAAACATCATTACAAATTTAACTATTTTAAAAATTGACAATATAACTTCTGTTATTTTAGCTATAATTAATCAAAAACATTAAATTTATGGCATTCATTAGAATATAAACACAATATCACAATTGTGATTACTTTCCCATAAAAGTTAAAAATGCAGGAAAAGTATTCTTTTTGGTAAGATCACCAAAAGCACCAAGAACAATGACGGATAGACTCCCCTTAATCGATGAAAAGATTGTAGAGGGCTGTTACACTATCAACCCTTCCTCGAACGCGTCCAGAACATAAGACCCGCAACTGCACAAAAGGGTTTCAATAGCGGATTAGGGCAAAAATTGCAATGGGAATGAAATTGCAACAGCGCAAAAGGATTTTTAGGGACGTGAAGGAATTCACCAATGGGAAGAAAATTGCGAAAACACTGAAAAAAATTTATTAATTTTTTTTAAAAAAATGTAATGATAAACAATTTTTTTGTATTTATGGAAAATCGTTACCGTACCGTTTTGTATAGTAATCGAATATTATACCGAAACTAAACTCAAAACGAGGCACATTCAGAAATTTCCGGGTCACTACTGCACAAGATGCGAGATCTTCAACTCAAAACGCCCGATCAAGTTTCTGTAAATCGCCGATCAAAATCTACGCCAGAAGTCAATAAAAGTCTGCGAGAAGTTTATTTTTGAATTGTTTTTCAATTGCATGTAGGCGAAAAAACAAACCAATTCTTAAGTTATTGTTCAATATCTGATTTTCTTGAGCTTCAGGAAATGTTCTGAAGAAATTTATCGTTTATCTTTTATTCAGTCAATGACCAACCAACCACAATCACAACGTACCCAATATATTTTCAATTAAGTTGGAGTATGGGAGTCAGATGTACGCGGCCTTACCCTTGTAATTATACAAAGAGATCGTTTTTGTTGCGACCCAATATGCATTGTGTCATTTGATGTATTGAGTTCCAACAACTTCATTAAATAGAAGCACTCATTTTACTCTAATCCATTATTATCATAAAACTAAAAGAATTGTCAATGATGCCTTTCCAACCCCATGAATATGACAATGAGGTGTAGCGTTTGTTTGAAGTTTCCTGTATTTGGACTATTGTCCAGTTACTAAAGTTTACAACATCTTCATTTAATCTATATTTTGACAATAAGTTAATTCTATCTTCTTCATGCCTGGTTTTTTGGACCCCTTGCTCACCTCTTTTTGTTCCTCCAGATTGCTATTCCAGGGCCTCTGAGTGAGCTACTGGAGTTTTCTGATGAAAATTCTTATGGCAAAATCACTGAGGTGGCTTTGACTCTCAACAATTGATAGGTTGACAGGTTACAAATTGGACCGCCAGTTCACTGAACCGTAATCGACGGTTCTACCATTAACGAGTGATTAACCGATCGGTTTATAATAAAATTAAAAAATCAAAAACAAACTAGAACCGGCTAACCGAATACAATTTAACAGCTGGTTAACAGTGAATCAGTTGTTAATCGGTCACCGATGGTTCCGATTCTGATTCCTAAGTTCATGAACAATGAATTTAGAACCACCGGCTCACTAAATTGGCCCACTCTAAATAGAATACGTGATAAATTGTTTAATTTTGGGTTACTTTGAGTTGTGCGATTTAAAAATTCAAACAGTGTGAGTTTCAGTTGTTTGAATGTTCACATCATTAATTATTTCCTTTTACGTTCTCATCTTGACTTATTCAACACTATTGACAATATAAGTCACAGTTGATGCAGACAATCTTCGAAAATGCACTTTTTTTTAAGATTAGAATTAAACATTAATAGAGACCCTTGTGGCCTGTAAGCCTTATCATCGAAAATGCACCTATGATGCTTCAAAAGGTCACTGTTTTTCTCCATTCTTCTTCGAGACCCTTGTGGCCGGTAAGCCTTATCTTCGAAACCACAATGATGATGCTTTAAAAGCTCACTGTTTTTCTCCATTCTTTCTTCATCCCTCTGTTTCTTTCTGAACCCTTTTGCATTTGCAATGAAGATGATTTCCGTTCTTCTTCTTCTCACTCTATTTTGCTTTCACAACAGTTTCACTCTTTCCCTTTCTCATTCTCCATCAAACCAAACTGATTACTTCTCTTTAATGGATTTCAAAAGTATGATCACAAATGCAGACAATGTGCTTGTAAAGAACTGGACAAGCAACACATCATTTTGTAACTGGATAGGAGTCACGTGCAGCAGCAATAGACAGAGGGTGACGGCTCTGTATCTTCACAATATGAGTCTTGAAGGAGAAATCTCACCCTCGATTGGGAATCTCACTTCTCTTACAACTCTTGTTCTCAGTATGAATCAGCTCACAGGTTCAATTCCTCGAGCTATTTTCAACTTACCATCTTTGCGTCTGCTGAATCTAGCAAACAACAGCTTGTCGGGCACTCTCTCTCTGTTGCTTAATGGAGAAAATAGTTCTTCAACCAGTGAGCTTGAGATTCTCGAGCTCGGTTCCAATCAACTTACTGGTGAAATACCTTCCGGCTTATGTCGCCACGGGCAGTTGAAATCATTAGGCCTTTCTTGGAATAACTTGACAGGAAAAATACCGGAAGATATTGATTGTCTATCAAAGCTGGAAGACTTCTATGTGCGGCAAAACAGAATCTCTGGCAATATTCCTTCATCGCTGGGAAATCTAACTTCTCTTACAACTCTTGATCTCCGTAATAATCAGCTCACAGGTTCAATTCCTCGAGCTATTTTCAACTTACCATCTTTGCGTCGGCTGTATCTAACAAACAACAGCTTGTCGGGCTCTCTCTCTATGTTGCTTAATGGAGAAAATAGTTCTTCAATCAGTGAGCTTGAGATTCTCCAACTTGGTTCAAATCAACTTACTGGTGAAATACCTTCCGGCTTATGTCGCTTTGAGCAGTTGAAATCATTACGCCTTTCCAGGAATTACTTGACAGGGAAAATACCTGAAGATATTGATTGTCTATCAAAGCTGGAACATTTACTCATGCAGGGAAACAGAATCTCTGGCAATATTCCTTCATCACTGGGAAACATATCAACTCTGCAAACGTTAAGCTGTCGCGAAAACAGCATAGGAGGGCTGATGCCACCGCAACTTGGAAAGCTAATCAACTTGCAAATGTTGTTACTCAGTTTTAACAACTTGACAGGTGAAATCCCCCCGGGGATCTTTAACTTATCTTCTTTGAGACTCATGGATATCGGAATAAACAATCTGTCCGGTCCTATTCCTTCCAGTGCCGGTCTTCATCTTCCGAATCTTGAACAGATTTACTTGTCAGACAATACGCTCGAAGGTGAAATCCCTCCTTCAATAACAAATGCTTCGAAGCTACAAATTCTCGAGTTATCCGACAACATGTTTGTTGGGCCAGTGCCTAATAATTTTGGAGACCTCAAGGAACTTCGTATCCTGAATCTGCAGTATAATCAGCTCACAAATGAACCGGGAAATGAACAAGTTCGATTTTTGGATTCTTTGGTGGAATGCAGAATGCTTCAGAATCTTGTAGTCGATAATAATCCACTTCGCGGATCTCTTCCGAGTTCTATACAGAATTTGTCAACCTCAATACTAATATTTCAATTAGGTTACAACCAGATTTCTGGGCATATTCCAGCAGGAATTGGGAATTTGAGCAGCCTGCTAACACTCATCTTATTGGGAAATTCCCTTACAGGAACTATCCCGGTTGAGTTGGGGAATCTTAACAACCTTCAGATGATGTATTTATCTGATAACAGACTGAATGGAGAATTACCGAATGAACTTTGCAACTTAGTGAATCTAGGAGGGATGTTCTTTGCCCAGAATGATCTATCTGGACCAATACCAAGTTGCATAGGGAAGCTTACAAGAATACAAAGACTGTATTTGGGTCAGAATAGATTGACTTCTACTCTGCCACTGGGATTTTGGGGGCTTGAAGAGCTCCTGAATCTGGATTTGAGTGGAAATCTAATTCAAGGAGAACTTCATTCAGATATCAGAAAGCTAAAAGGAATTGTAATGATCAAACTTTCGGACAACCAATTCTCAGGTTCTATTCCAAACTCTTTGGGAGAACTCACAGATCTGTCGTATCTTAATATTTCAAGCAATCTGCTGAATGGATCAATTCCAACTTCATTTGGCAATTTATTTAGCTTGGAAGATTTGGACTTGTCTCAAAATCATCTGTCAGGGAGCATACCAGCTTCCCTTGAGAAGTTATTGTACCTCCAATATGTCAACTTTTCCTATAACCGACTAGAAGGTCAGATACCTTCCCATGGCATCTTTCTTAACTCTTCGCGTGAAGATTTTGAGGGAAACATAGGGTTATGTGGCGTGCCGTCACTGGGATTCCCACTATGTCATACTCATAAAGCCTCACAATGGTCGCCCGGGTCCAGGAACTTCATGTTGAGTATTATTATTCCGGTGATTACTTCAATTACATTGTTGATTATTTTGTTGTCCATTTGGTTAATGAGAAGAAGAAAAGGTTTGAGACATGAGGATGCTGAGTTAGTCGACAGCAATGGCCAAAAGAAAATATCATATCATCAGATTCTTCGGGGTACCGACGGTTTCAATGAAGCCAATCTACTAGGAGTGGGAAGCTCTGGTTCTGTATTCAAGGCCATTCTAGCTGATGGAGAATTGGTGGCCGTAAAGGTCCTCAACTTGGATGGAAATGAAGGCAAGAAGAGATTCGATGCAGAATGTGACGTCTTGAAACAGATAAGGCACAGGAATCTTGTTCGAATCATAACAACTTGCTCCAATGACTCTCTGAAAGCCATCATTCTTCCATACATGCCAAATGGAAACCTGGA